>APFE030633554.1:0-27309 GCA_000404065.3 Pinus taeda | reverse complement strand
AAATTAAGAAGCCAACAGTACTATGAAGAACAATACATATAAAAAATATAGATAAAACAATTAAAAAACACAGTGACTATGTGAGCTAGAAACTGCTGCAAATCTCATATATTGATTCAACTGTTAACTACATTATTAAATAGTAAAACTATTACTAAAATCAACTCTAGAATAATTATACTGCAATTACAACTAATTTCTAGCACTTTCCAGCAGCACTGACCACCCTAACAATCTGCTGCTTTATTTTTACAGAGAACACAAAATCTGCTCGCTACTTTGTCAGCATTTTACATAACTAATTAAGCATTAATTCTAACAAATATAAATCCATCTTATGTGATTGCAATTAAACAAGAACGAGCAACGGAAGAATAATTACATAACATATATGAACAAGTTATTCAAAGAAGTAAACTTAGTAACTCAAGAGAACTCAGTTCAAAAATCAAATAGCTAAATAGTAAATTCGTAGAAGACACCAGAACGTTTCCAATGGAAGCCCCAAAAATTCAAACGAGTTGCTTCACAAAAACTACATAGAATATAGTAAACAAAATATGAAACCCGCATTTGGGTTAAAAACTTGCATGAGGCTTGTCATTACCCAAACTAATAGTTCAACATAATGCGAACATGAAAATCGTCATTCGTATAATTCTATAGGCTGAGTGGCTGTGAGTAAAGACAAAAGAACCTGTTATGTCAAGGGTATAAATATAATGAAGTTGTTGTCATCAAAAACTCCTGTGGAAGCATACTTATCAGGTGCAGACAACCTTAGGAGAATAATGGAAATCAAGGATGAAGAACTGTAAACCAATTAGTAATGTTTGGAATTTATTACAACAAGTAATGTTTGAAATTTATTACCTCTTGCAGGAATTTTGGTTCTCTACAACTGGGGTTCGAATGATTCACCTTGCATTTCATCGAGAATGAAACTTGTGTGAAGAATTTGAGAATACGAGTTAAACCAACTAAGAAACCAGGGTTTTTAGAATGCAACGAAGTAAAAAAAGAAACGAAGATAATTTTACTTCGAACTATTGATGTCTCTGAAGGGGAAGGCCCCATCTTCAACTTGGAAAAGACCTTCGAGAACAAAACCTTTCGATGCCAGAGAACCCTGTAAACAGTTAAGTCTCCAGTGAGAACTTGCTAGCTTCAAAGGCCTTATTGAGGGATAAGAATAACAAAGACTTTAATTAATCACATAATAAGCAACAAATTGAGGAAAAACCTGAATAACAAAGTAATAACAAAAAAGAATAGGCTTGTTGGCATTGGGTTGCATAACTGAGCCTTGAAGAACTGTGACGAACAAGTGGAGTAAGTCGGGGGACAATCTTCCAAGATACGATACCCTAACTATTCATGGGAGCATACAAGTTGTTAGATCAACATAGGATAAATCAAAAGATTAGATGTGTCTGGTTGTCTATTTTAATGACCTACACTTCTCTCCCATAATCTCTTCTCGATACTTTGAATAATCCCTATGGTGCTTGGTTAAGGTTTATGAGTGATTACCGTATGAATATGCTAAAAGTCATTAATAAACCTATATTTGATACAACATTTAAAAAAGAACTGCCATGGCATGATTATACTATAAACTATTATTATTTTGAAAGGAAATCATCGATATAGTTTAGAGTGTAAGGTAACAAGTAAATTTTTTGTTTTTTGGCTTTTCTTTTATGCCTGAATGTATTGTTTTAAGGTTTTCATGGTACAAGCGGTATGAGAGCCACATGTTCCAACACTGTGGCATTGGGCGAGAAAAGCTATGAATAACCAAAATGTATATAATGCACAAAGAAGAGCAAGAACAATATGAGGAGGGGAAGAGGAACCACCCCAACTTGCGGTGCTAGATCTAACATGAAAATGTGGGTCTAGTTGGGGAAAGGTACAACAAACGTGAATGCTATGATATTAGAGATTGTTAAACAATTATGAGTAGAAATGCCAAATCTGTGTACTGATAACGAGAGGTTGAGATTAGAGTAGGGGAGCATCGTGAAAAGTCTCTCGAATTGACAGAATTTGAGAAATCTATATCCTAGTGCAGATAACGGAAACAGGGAGAAGACAAGGTAACAACAGGATGATCATCCAGAAATAGAGGGAACTCGAATGAATAATGAGGAAGAATCGAGAAATATTTTCGGAGGTAGAGGGGCTAAGAGGCCAAAGACTGAATTATAGGGGGAATTCAAGGAAGTAAACCCTCCATCATTTGATGGAGAAGCATAAGAGGTTACAAAAGCTTGGATGATTAATATGAACAAGCATTTCCAGATTTATGAATATGATGATAACTTAAAAGCTTGACTATGCGTTTACCAACTACAGGGTAGAGCCACAATGTAGTGGGAAGAGATTAAAATTGTTCGAAGCATTGATGAGAAAGAAGTGACTTGTAATATGTTCAAGAAATATTTTAAGGATAAATAGATGACTAAAAGATTCTATTATGAGAAGGTGAAGGCATTCCATGACTTGATTTTGGGACAATAGTCCATGGATGAATTTATAGCCAAATTTACTTCCTTTCCACGCTATGTTCCATACATATGGGAGGAAAAAGTGAAAGTGCAATGCTTCATAAGTAGTCTACCTACTTATATGATAGAAAGGCTAAAGTTTGATAACCCCAAAACAATGGAGGAAACTCTCTCGAAGGCCAGTATTTGTTATCAACAGATGCAGAAGAAAGGGGAAGGTAGTAAACGCTGGTTAGGAAAAAAGGGACATAGGGGTTTCTTAAGCAATTACAAGGGCATTAGATAAAGTGGGATGAAATCTATGCCCAGAAAGCTAGTGGGAGGAACCATGGGGAAGAATCAGAAGCGAAATAGGAATCTTAGTGAAGCCCACATAGTTGAAGCCTCCAACAACACAAAACTTGGACAATCACCAAAGCATCCCCTGTAATGTTGGGGTTGTGGGGAACCCCATTATTACAAGAATTGTCCTCACCGCTCCAGAACAGGAATTACAACAAGTGTTCAAGAAGCTTCTACATTTGGGGATGTGGCGAGAAACATACCAAAGATTAATGTTTCCTTATAGGATCACCAGACAGAGTATCAACTCGCTATGGTGGATTTTGAACGTAAGATATCTAACCATAATGTGTCTATTTTGATTGACCCAAGAGAAAGTCTTAGTTATGTGAGCCCAAAAACAATTGAAATGTGTCACATGTCAAGTATTAAATTTAAAAATTCATTGTTAGTATTATTATATGCATGCGAAAAACATAGAGTGACAAACAAGGTAGAAATTTGTCCCGTGGAGATTGCAGGCCAACCAACTAAAGTAAACTTAATATATTACCTCTAGGTTCATATGACATACTAATTGCAATGGATTTGCTGGAGGGGCATTGATCCTTAGTAAATTGTAAGGAAAAAACCATCAGTTTCCTCACAGAGGAAAGAAACAAACAATAAATACATTGTATTAAGAGAAATATTAAGCTGTGGTCTATCACTGCTAATCAGTTAAAGAAATGTGTATAGAAAGGTTCCTAAATTTATGTAGTTTAGGTTTGATATTATAATTCGAAAGATAAGTTGTTAGTTTTAAAGGATATACCTATTATTCAAGAGTTTATAGATGTGTTTCTTGAGGATATACTAGGACTACCTCCAAAAAGAATAATTCACTTTACCATGGAACTCATTCTTGGAGCTGCCCTATTATGAAACTAGCTCACAAAATAGAAGAAAATATAGATCAATGACTTCAAAATCAGCCTCTTCGAGGGGGAAACGTCCTTTACATTACATAAATGAATAATTTTTGTATGATACAAATGATAATACCTCCTTTTTCTATATAAGAGTATAAGGGGTCATAATATAATCAGAGCCGACATAACAATAACAATGTTAGGGCACAACAATAACAATAGTGGGCTTTTATGGGGCACAATAATAGCAATATGGGGACTACATGGAAACAAAAATATAATAAGGGAGTTGAACTAATAACAATAAGGGGTTACACTAGTATTATAGGGACCTAACATTCCCCTCTCCTTCAAAAAGTATTATCCTCAAAGCTTGAGTAGTTTTGGATGTTTATTTATAAGATTCTCATCCTCCCATGTGGAATCTTTAGCGGGTAAGTTCTTCCACTTGATGAGATATTCTAAAATTGATCAATTTCATATTTGTCATATTCTTATTTTCGTGACTCTTCAGGTTCCAATATGAATTTTCCTTCCTCATTAAATTCCAACAATATTGTTTGAACCAAGAGCTTGTCACATTTAATCTTCATTAAGCATGAAACATGGCAAACTGGGGGCACTCGAGAAGATGCAGGAAGATCCAATTTGGATGCCAGAGTACCAATATTTTTTAGCACCTTGTAAGGACCATAGTACTTTGGTGATAATTTATTATCCTTATTAGCTTGCTTGAGGGACATTTGTTTGTATGCTTGTATTCGTAATAATATCCAGTCACCTATATCAAAACTTCTTTCACTACGATGTTGGTCTACCTGTTATATTATTCGATTATGCATGAAAGTGAGGTTATCCTTTTTCTTCTTGATATGTTCTTCTATCTTGAGAGTTTGAGGGGTGGTAATTCCTACCAATGCATTACAAGATATGGTCGGATTCATTTCTTCTTTCTCTGGGGTTCATTCCTAGTGTATATTCTCTTCTTCTGACATTTCTTGATCCTTTTCCTCCTCCTCTTCACACTCTCTATAAAATAATTTCTTCTCATCAAACTTATGACCTTTAGTGTATTTCCTATCACAATTGTAATAAATCCCTTTTTCTCTTTTTTCTTCCAATTGTTGTGGTGTCAACCTTGTAGTTTGTGGAAGGCTAGGGGCAACAACATTCCAACTTTATAGTTGTGAGTGGTTGGCTTCCTTGTTGCCACAATTTTGCTTTCCATTTTTCTTGCCAACCTGAATGCCTTCTCCAATGAATTAGGTTCCCAAAGATGATTCTCATGTTCAATGTTATCCTTTAAAGTCCCTATGAACACATCAATCCTTTGCTTATCTAGAATATCTTTTACCCTTATATTCAATTTTTCAAAGTCCTCAACGTGCTCTGCCATTGAACCCTTTTGTTTGAGATTCATTAATTGGCTAAAGAAGTTGTTTCTCTTTGTATCCTCATAATGTGCTATCATTTCGTCTGTAAAAATTTACCAAGTGAAAATTTGTTTACGGGATCAAAGCCATCGATACCATACAAACTAATTGGGTTCCAAATATAAAGTTGCAATGCGTATCTTTTGTGTACTTTTCACATTATGGAGTGGAATATTGTTCCATCTATAGTATCCATGTTATGGGATCCTTGCCATCAAACTTCTTCATATCAATCTTTGGAATGTGGTGGGTCTTTATTCCAATGTTAGAGTCTATGAAATCATGATTAACATTTCTTTTGTTCTCGTCATGAGTTTTCTCTACTACCTTTTCGCCATTAGGAATCCTTTCTTGTAGCAACTTTGTCAAACGTTCCTTCAAACCTTCCACGTCTTTCTTCAAATATTCAATTTTTCCATTCTTTGAATCATGATTAACAATTTTTTTTTTCTCATTCTGAGTTTTCTCTACTACCTTTTCACCATTAGGAAACCTTTCTTGTAGAAACCTTTTCAAACGTTCCTTCCAACTTTCCATGTCCTTCTTCCAATCTTCAATGTTGTCTTTCATAGCATCCATCTTAGGTTCCATGCCTTTATTTAAACCATACATCTTATCTTCCATGCCTTTCTTTAAACCAATCATCTTAGCTTCTATTACTTTTTGCGAAAGTGAAATTCATTGCTCTTGGTCTCATAATTTTGATATATCATGTTGCATTTCTACCTCTTCTTCATGAGTCATGTTATAGCTTTCGTGTTGCTTATTAGTTATTTCCATTTTATTTCTTTGGGGTATAAATTAATGATAATTATGCTTCACTATGCCCTTTGAATTCCTTCAAACTAAATTTTCAAACCAGACTTATGAAAAATTAAAAAAACTACAAACTTCTTTTCACTTTGTAGGAGCTAGATATTGAATCCGATGTACCTCTGAAAGTTCAGATCTCCAAGGTTTGAAATTGTGAATTGTGGTAGCCCTTTAAGTCCTATTTCCAATGCCACTAGTCTTATTGAAATTGGATTCTCCAAGAAATCATTATGCCTAATGTCCCAAGATGACCTAATTATACACATTTTCAGTAGAGTGAACTTATACGAAGTGCCACTTGTCATTGTTTCAACCTTCGAACCTGAGAAAATGCTCAAAGCACTATAGTCCATCCTCTTTGTACAAATTATTAAGAAATTGCACTCTGATACTCAGAGAGAAAGTTATGATGATTTTCCCAATATCATCTATTTGGAATGTAATTTAGGAGCCTCTAAAAACCCTAAATGTCTTGAAAAATATCTCTGAAAATATAGAAAAACAAGATCTGAAATTGGGACCTGAGGATTATCAAGATTTCAGATCAAATGGGTCCTTTTTTAGCTTTTGAAATGTCACAGAAAAAACATTTATAGCGAAAATTCCACAATGAACTGCAGCGAAACCATACAATCCATAGCTTTGATACCAAATGTCATGAAACTAGTGCAAAAAATAGAAGAAAAGATAGATCAACGACCTCAAAATCATCATCTTCAAGGGGGAAACCTGCTTTACATTACATAAATGAACAAATCTTGGATGATACAAATGACAAGGTCTCCTTTCTATATATTGGAGTCTAAGAGGTCATAATATAATCATAGCCAACATAACAATAATAATGTAAGTGCCAAGAAAACTTTTAAGGATGGAAACTTTTATTGACGTTTAAAAACATTGGCGAATCTCATGAATCCTAACATGGGAACTATAAAATGTTTATTTATATATTTGTAAAATTATTGAAATTTATAATGATTTTATATATAGTCTTTATATAATGTTGGTGATTTTTAAGGTAAAATAATTTTACATTCTAAACTGTGGGTGAATCGTATTTTATAAAAATTGGAAATTGGCGAGTCTTTTTTGTGGAAAAATCATGGAAAATTAGCCCACTAGGTGAACACTAGCCCCTAAAGTTTTCCATCGTAAGGGAACAACAATAACAATAGTGGGTTTCTATGGGGCACAATAATAACAATATGGGGACTACATGGGCACACCAATATAATAAGGGGGTTGCACTAATAACAATAAGGGGTTACGCTAGTATTATAGGGAACTAACATGCCTTGGTGTCGAAAACACCATATCGTATGAGCATTCTTGAGTTAACTAAACTCAAAATACATCTACAAGGATTACTTGATAAAGGATATATCCGACCAAGTGTGTCGCGTTGTGGGGCACCCATACTATTTGTAAAGAAGTATGAAACATTGAGACCATGTATTGACTATAGACAATTAAATAAATTAGCCGTAAAAAACAAGTACCCTCTACCCAAAATAGATGACATGTTTGATGAGGTCCACGGTGCTACCGTATTCTCCAAGATTGATCTACGATCGGGGTATCATCAAATCTAAATTAATGTGAAGGATGTTTGTAAAACCACATTTAGAACACATTATGGCCATTATGAATTTGTTGTGTTGCATTTGGCATGACTAATTCTTCGATAACCTTTATGAGCTTAATCAATGGTATTTTCCACCCTTATTAGCAAAAGTTCATTATAATTTCCATTGATGATATTTTAATTTATTCGAAAAATGTAGAGGAAGATAATGATCACTTGAGGATTTTCGTCCAAACCTTAAGAGAAAATAAGATCTATGCCAAATTCAGTAAATGTCATTTTTTTAAGGAACATATACAATATCTCGGGAATGTGATATCCTCTCAAGGTATTGCTATTGACCCAGTAAAGATTAGGACTATCCTAGAATGTCTTGTCCCTAGAAATGTAGCAGATATTCAATCCTTTATGGTTTTGGCAGGTTATTATCATCGATTTATTAAAGAATTCTCTAGGATTGCTTACCCCATGACATCTCTACAGAAGAAAGGGAGAGTTTTTAAGTGGACAATGGAATGTAAACTCAGTTTCAATCAATTGAAACATTTACTAACATTCGCTCCAATATTAAAAGTGGCAGACCTAGAAAATGATTTTATTGTTTGCACAGACACTTGCGAACAAGGGGTGGGAGGTGTTTTGATGCAGAATGGCAAAGTGGTGGCCTATGAGTCTAGGAAGCTTAAAGAGCATGAGAAGAGATATTCATCTTACGATCTAGAACTTACAACAATAGTACGTGTTAAAAGTGTGGCTCTATTATATATTGGGAAATAAATGCATGCTTATGATAGACCATAGCAACCTAACTAATTTGTTTAAACAACCTCATTTATATGCATGTCAAGCTCATTCGACAACATTTTTGAGCGAATTTGAGTTTAATATAAGGCACCTTAAAGGAAAGGAAAACTGAGTGGCTAATGCTTTAAGAAGAAAGGTTCAATGTTTGTATGAAATCCAGTATCATTGTATAGAATTTGATGTGACAGAACAACTCAAAGAAGTTTCCCTTAAGGATCGTAAATATAAATTTTTACGGAAATAAACTAAACAAATGAAAGATTCCGGGAAACAATTTGAGTATGGTATAAATGAGAGTAGTCTATTAAATTTCAAGGGAAGAGTGTATGTTCCTAATTAGTTGAGCTTTAAATAAATGTTGTTAGATGAGTTTCACAACAGTCCTTATGTCGCTCACTCAAGTTATTAGAAACTATTTTCTACAATAAGAAGGGGTATTTTTGGCCTGGGATGAGAAAGGATATCATGGTATATTTGGCTAAGTGTTTAGAATGTTAGCAGGTTAAAGCTAATCTTCAAAACCTCACTGGATTACTCAAACTACTTCCTATACCTGAGTGGAAATGGGAATTGATTACACTATCGTTTACAACCAAACTTTCAAGAACCTGAAAATAGCATGATTTCATCATGGTGGTGTTGGATAAGTTGAGAAAAGCTACTCATTTCATTCCTGTTAACTCCACTTATAAAAAAGTGGAAATCGCACACATCTTTATGAAGGAAATATTTCGACTACATGGTATGCCAAAGATAGTGATTTCAGATAGAAATGTGAAACTTACATCTACATTCTAGAGAGCCCTTTTTATGGTACCAAGATTCATTTTAGTACAGCTTATCACCATCAGACTGATGGGGAAATGGAGTGGGTAAACCAAGTATTCAAAGATATGTTACGAATGTATGTGATGCGACAACCAACCAAATGGGAAGAATATATTCATTTCGCTGAATTCCTTTACAATAATAGTTACCATGAATCATTAAAAATTAGCCCCTATGAAGTGATGTATGGAATAAATGGTAGGACCCCAGCTAGTTGGTGTAGCCCTAAAGATAAGATGATATTAGGATCCAAAATGTTGTAAAAAATGGAACAAGAAATAAGGAAAGTTCGACAAGACATAAAAGTCGCTCAAGATAGAAAAAAAGATTATGCAGATAAAAAAAGAGTTTATAAATAATTCCAAGTCGGAGATCATGTTTATGTTCAGATAAAACCCTCGAAAATCACTTTCCAGTGGGGTAGTTCTGCTAAGTTGGAATCCCTCTATTATGGCCCTTTCGAAGTTCTGGAAAAAATAGGACTGATAGCTTATCAGCTTGCTCTTCTTCATCACATAAAAGTGCATAATGTATTTCATGTGTCACTATTAAAGAAGCATGTGTATGATCCCAGACACATTATTAGCTAGAAAGATGTGCAAGTAGGTATGAATAAATTTTAACTATCAAATATCAAACCAAGATAAATAAACTAATGATGATAATGATGTTTTGACAAGCCGAACTGGATTGGGAATTTCTTGTAGAGCCACTACGTATTCTAGATCAGAGAGAAACAATGCTATAGACATGAGTTATCATCCAAGTTAAAGTGTAGTGGAAGCACTTTAACCTAGAGGAAGCCACTTGGGAAGATGAAAGTCTTATGAGACACGCTTATCTTACTTTGTTCCATGGGCTATAATAAACACCGCGAATGGTGTTTTGCCAAGCAGGGGAAGATGTAACACCTCAGGATCAAATTTAAATTTAATTTACCTATTTCACACTATCATAAACAAGGCTCATGGAAGCCTAGACATATTTTGATATTACTTAAGTAGTGAACACTATTATTTTATGATTTAGAAAATCTCAGAATTCAACAGGGAAGACCGAAAATGAATTCCAACCTCTAGGATGTTAGGAATAGTTAGAGACAATTGTGCCTTTCGTTCCTAGAGATAAAAGGGAACCTTAGTGGAAAGAAAGGGGTTCATTCTTTGGTTGGAGAAGAGGAAAGAAGAAAGGTCTATGTGATTGACAGAATGTTGTCAAGACAGGACACCTTGAGCTAGTTTTGAGCCAGTGGGTAACCTTGATACATATAGGAATCAATGATCCAATAGTTTGGATTGTAGTCTCGATGTCTATTTCCTATTTCGAAGGAAAATAATATTGTTACATGTTTTCCTGGAGTGGGAGCTTGCAAGGAGAACTAGACGTCATTTCCTTTTTGAAGGTTGGGTGGAGAAGGTCTCAACCCTGATGAATTTGTGGATTTAGTGTTAACATCTAAGTATTCAAGATTGTTTTAAGTTTTTAGATTAAATGCATGATTGAGTACATATATTCTACTATAATTGGAACTCCAAATATATTGTTATGTAGTGATGTGCAACAAAGTTTAATTACATAGTTGGAGCAGTAAACCAAATAATTTCACCATAGATTTTTTGAATGTATAATTTGGACAACCCTACTAAACGTGCTGAGATCAAAGTTTCTCAGAAGAAAGAGAGTTCTGTGTTATATGCAAACTCTGGTACTAAAAATGATAGTGGAAAGCAAAATGCAATCATGCCTTGAAATAGAATAAAAAAAATAGTATGAGTTATCTATAGGGCATAGTTTTGGAATCATCCTTGTTTTGTATAGGGGTTAAATCTATTAAGGAACTATCAAAAGGGTTAGCACTAGGCTACCCATTCGACAACTACAAGGTCTAGTCCCCCCACAAACACTCATTTTGAATAAATTGAATTGGACCAAGGTTTCCTGTAACCATTCCTTTTGTTTAAATTTAAACAATGAGCCATAGAATTGAAATAAAGAAGAAAACCTTTAATTAAGTCTCTGTAGGGAGTTCATAATTACCCACAAAAGTATATTTAAACTAGTTGAACAAATAATTCCTTCTTAAAATACTAACTCAGATAAACATGCAAAATAATAGGGAATCATAACTCGACTGCATGTTCCAATTTATAGGAAGATTATAAATCCATCTTGTATAGTTGCAATTAAACAAGAAATAACAATGGAGGAACACGTACAAAACGTATATGAACGACTTCTTCAAAGAAGTAAACCTAGGAACCCGAGAGAACTCAGTTTGGAAATAAAATAACTAAGCACTAAGTTCGTAGAATTGACCAAAACGTTTCCGATGGAAGCCCCAAAAATTCAAATGAGTTGCCTAAAAAAAATTACATAGTGTATAGTTTAAAAAATATGAAACCCTAGTTTCGGTCAAACCCTTTAGCCAGGCTTCTCATTACCCAAACTAACAATTCAACATAACGTGAAGATGAAAACCTTAATTCCTATAATTCTATGCACCGAGTGGCTACGAGTAAATAGAAAATCACCTATTATGTCAAGGATATCGATACAGTCATGTTGTTATCATCGAAAACTCTTGTGGAAGAATACATGTCAGGTGCACACCACACAGGGTGAAAAACCTAGGAGAACAACTGAAATCAAGGAGGCAAAACGATAAACCAATAAGTAATGTTTGAAATTTATTACAACGTGTAATGTTTGAAATTTATCACCTCTAGTAGGAATTTTGGTTCTCTACAACTCAAGTTCGAATGATTCACCTTCCATTGCCTCGAGAATAAACCTGTGCAAAAAAATCTGAGAATGAGGGTAAAATCAAGAAACCATGGTTTTGAGAATTCAACAATCTAAAAAAAATGGAGATAAGTTTACCCAGAACCATTGATGTCTGAGAAGGGGAAGGCACCAGCTTGAACTTGGAAAACACCTTCGAGAACAAAACCTTCCGAGGTGAGAGCACCCAGTAAACGTTTTAAGGGCCTGGTAAGAACTTGCTAGCTTTGAAGTCCTTACTAGGGGATAAGAACAATAGAGATTGGAATTAATCACGTAATAAGAAAAAAAAACCAGCGGAAAAAACTAAATAGAAGGGTAATAACACAAAACAATAGGTTTGTTGGAGCATGAGCAAAACTAGGTGCACAACTTCGAGGGTTCGGTACCCCAACTGTTCGTAGCAGGATACAGGCCGTTGGATTAACATAGGAAAAAGCAATGGATCAGACGTCCCAAGTTTTCCACGGTAATGCCCTACATTTATCTCCCACAATTTCTTCTCAATACTTCAAATAATCCCTATGGTGCTTGGCTAAGGTTTATTAGTATTTTTTTATGGCTATGCTAAACATCGTGAATAAACCTATATCTGGTACAACATTTCAAAAAAAACTACAATGTCGTGATTATACTCTAAACTATTAATATTTCGAAAGGAAATCATCCATATAGTTTAGACTGTAAGGTCACAATTTAACCCTTTTTTTTTTATGCCTCAATGTATTGTTTTAATGTTTTAATGTTAGAATTTTTTGTTATTCCTTAATAAATCCTAATGAATCCATAATGATTATGTGTGTCTATATGATGTTTCATTATTTTAGTTGTATTTTTTTTAGTATTTTTTAAAGGTATATAGAGTACATCGATATATATGCATCTTAATTATATATCTATCACGGAGTAAAGAGATCAAATATTCCAAGATGAAAACCACTTTTTTAATACAAAAAATAAAGTGCATTTGAATGTTTGATACTTATGGATGCATATATATATATATATATATTGGGATTGATATTTTCGGAACTTCTTATTTCAACTTAAGGTGGATGAGGTTCTATTGATTTTTTTTTGAATTGATTGCCTAGATTGATTCTCAAGGGAATATACTCATCATATTCCATGTGGCAACCCGCGCACCAATTTCCTATGGATTTGAGATTATTTCAATTCTAATAAGTTCCTCGCAATTATTTTTAACATTCATTTATATATAAGTGAATTTTATTTAGCAAAAGGTCCATTTCATAATAAGATGTATAATTTTTTTTTTTCAAGTTAAAGTTGACCCATAACCTTTTTATACATGGTGGATTAGGTAAATGTGTGCATTGTAAGGCAATTTTCATGTTGCAATAATTTTTTTGTTGCAATAAATTTCTTTGTTATATTTATGAAGCCTTCAGCTATATCAACCACATTAAATATATTAATGTGGTTGTAATACTCAAATAATGTATTCAAGTTCTGTATTCAAATATTTTTTAAAAAGATTAAGAATTATCATTTTTAATAAGAGAATGTAGGAATTTTTTAGTTACTATATATTGTAAATTTGTTATAAAATTATGTTACTTCATATTGAGATCAACATATCTTGTTTATGGTTGAGACTAAGAGTAAATGATTTGTAATATTTATATCCTACTTCATATTTTTATTTCTTTCTAGAATATTTTATTTTTATTTTAAAACACATGTCAAATCTAGGATGAGCATACATGGATTATACCTCACCCTCATATTCAAATATAAAATAACACTCTTAGCAAAATAATATTTTTTTTTTCAATTTCTTTATATAATATATACACTGAGTTTATTTTAACAATATATAATATTATATGGCTGAAATTAAATTATTTTACTTAAGACGAACAATAAGATAAATTATTTATAAACTACATTGTATACAATAGAAATGTTTTTCTGCTATTAATATATATTTAAATATATGTTAATACTATTAATCCCCGAATATTAAAAAAATTACTTATGAACTACATTATTTTCTTATCATTCTTATTAATATTTTAAACAATAACATATTAGTTTTACATTAAAAATTTGAATGAATTATACATCTCCTTTTAATTATAATTATCATTAATTGAATTTCCTTACCTTCAATTACTTCTTCCCTTTGCGGGCGCACACACACATAATATTAATATACATAAATTCCTATTGATATAGGAATATTTATTTTTTCAATTTATATATCGAATTATTTTTAAAAAGTATAACAATTATGTATATTGGATAGCGAAAAGAGAAAACATAATATCTTTATTTTTGTTTTTAACTAATTTATCTCTCTGAATTAGTTATAAAACTATGTTAATTCCTATCGATATCAAAATATTGTATTTATGGTTGAGAGTAAGGATGAAGTATTGTTAAATCATTGGATTGTAATACATACTAGCCCAGGATCGCCCAGTATCACAATGAGATAATCACAGTGAGATAACTGAAACTAGCCAAACATGTATATTAATTTTTTATTTTATTTTTAATTTAATTCGTATTTTTATTTCTTTCAAAAATGATTTATTTTTATATTAAAAGTGACACATGTTAAATGGAAGTTTAGAACTGATGAACCACACATTATCCTTATAATGGGCTCTAGTATTTGCCTCTTATCTCAACAACTTAAACTTATATGTCCAAAAAAATCTTTGTTAGATATTAGGGAAATTTAAGAAAAATTATACCTAAAAAAGGTCCAAAACTTCAAACTTGTTAACCATATAGAAACATTTTTTTTCCTATTGCATTATATGATATATACATAATTTTTTTAAACAACATATAATATATACATAGTTGACATTAAAATATTTTACATGACATGTGTATTGAGACATTTCATTTTTGAACTACGTTGTCAACATCAAAATGGTTTTTGTTTTTATCAATATATTTTTAAATATACCGTCAATATTACTTAATTCTATATATTAAATATTTTATTAATAACCTGAATTATTTATTATGATGAATATATTTAATTATTACATATTAATTGTATATGAATAATTGAATGCATTACCCATCTCCTTCTTACAAGTGTTTAGGAAGTACTTGATATTTTTTTATTTTATTTTTTAACATTAGACCTACTTACTAGCCTTATTAGGAAATACTTGATATTTTTTATTTTATTTCTTAATTTTCAATTGCTTTTTCTTTACACTTTGAATATTTTATTATATACAACACTAAAATATTTTTATTTTTATTGATATTAATATAGCTTAGTTAATATAGATTTTTCAAATACTTTATTTAAATGTCCTATTAAAATAGTTTTGAAAAAATATAAGGTGTAAACATATTACTCCCATTTTATTTTACTTCTAATTTTTTAACCGCTTTTTAGATTATATGAAATTATATTACATCATCTTCATATTTAAATTTTGTATTTATGACTAACAATGATACCTCAATGTATTGTAATATCAACAACAAATCAAAAGGCCATAGTGATGTTGAGATTATTAATGCTTTATAATACTTTTAATTAAATCTAACCATGCATATTAATTTTTATTTTATGATAAATAACACCACTTTTCTATTTTTAGAGAATATTTTATTTTTATTTTAAGAGGAACATGTGTCAAATCCATGTTGAGTATGAAAAAAAAATCACAAAAGGCTTTCATAGCTAGCTATAGGATGCTCCTCTAGGAGCAATAAATTTTAAGGGAATATATTATTTTTATATTTTAGGTAAATGAAATTGTGGTGTGTGTTATATAATAATAATAATAATAATAATAAAATAATATCAAAAAATTAAAATTGCAATTTATATTTATTGTTGTATAACTAGCACAACCATATATTTAAATGGTTGTTAAAATTAATAAGGTTAATCCACAATATGGTATGAGTATAAAACTTATTTTATGAATATATTTTATATTTAGAAAATTAAATAAATCATTGAAAACTAAACAAATTATATTTTATTTTTAAATACTTGTTAATTAGTTATAAAAAAATTAATATATAAATGGAACATATATACATTTTAAAAACATGGAACACGATCCTTCATCATGGATATTTACTTCCACTTTAACTTGGATATTGCTAATTTTTATTTATGATTTCTTTCAATACAATGTCTCTATACATGACTTATCAGTACCACATGCAGAAAAAACCACAAGCCACAAAATATGACACTTGTTTCCATGACATTTCTTTTTTAGTTAACCAATTTTTCAAGTGTATAATTATTTTGGAGATAAATCTCAACCATTCATTTGTGCATACTACTATGAATATTTTAAAATATTTGATAAAATTTGATCCCTATTATACCCCTAATAATTATTTATAATTAAATAAAAATGATAGAAACTTTATTCTAAAATAAACCTATGTCTATAACTATAATATTCCATATGTCTATAACTATAATATTCCCTGTTATTAATTCATTATAAGAATATGTATCCAAAGACACAATCCCTTAACATCAATCTCATCGAAAGGACCAATTCCTTGACATCACTCTCCTTGCCCACTCCAATTCGGAGAACTCTATCTCAGGTGAAGGTGCACAAGATGTAATTAGAGAGAGGGTTTGTGGTTTCTCGTCACTCTAGTTTGGTAAGGGCGTTATCTTCGGTGAAAATGTCAAAATATTTTTGAGAACATTTCAATTATACCTAGGAGATAGAGAGAGTATCAAGTAGAGGTTACAATAAATGTTTTTTTGTTTACTATAACTAAGAAACCAAACTAGAAATGCTATAATAAATTTATAGTCTAGAATTTTACAAAAGAAATATAAAAGGTGTAGCTTCTGAAACCCAACATGATATAATTTAATTTTATATAAGCAAAAAGTGATAGTTGTGTCTAACTTGTATTGATGTTGGTAAAGAGATATACAAATTGCAAATATCCACATAAAATTGACTATGAAATTGATGATCATTTAAAAATATACCCATTGAACATGCACTAGAGGTCTATCATGCCCTAAGATTGAGGAAGAGGTTCTAAAATTGGAATGTTGAGGGAAAATGCTAGGAGTAAGGAGGCAGGGAGCATAGTGGGTAAGGAAGGTTTGATGACCATTGTAATATCAGATAAATGTAAATATCAAATGACTTAATCATGAAAAATTATCAATAATTTAAATATTTGAATTTAATTCCAAAATATTCTTATAATTTCAACAAAGGTGTCTCTCTTTGAAATTGGTGAGGCTAGGAATTGTTTACCTTTTTCATCCCCAATTGACATTGATTGGTCTGCTATTTTGACATGGATCAATTTTAAATTAAGAAAAACGAACTTATTGTAAAATAAACTTACACATCTTATAAATAATAACGAGGAACTTATCATGGAGGAATTTACTAGAATTGGAATAATCTCAAAGCACTAGGAAATTGGTGGGTGGTGAGCCACATGACACTAATATGATTTTTTTTGTTTATTAAAAGTAATGGACTATTTTGCTAAACAAAATTTTCTTATATATAAATCAAAATCATATATAATAATGAAATTATCATGGAGAAACTTATTAGAATTCGAATAATCTCAAATCGATATGAAATTTGTTGGCGGGGAGCCATGTCACATATCTAATTTTTAAAATTTATTAAAATTCAATGCATACTAACAAACTCTGTAATACACTACAACTGTTGATAAACATTTCACCACGTCACTGATATGTTTACATAAATAAGTTAGTGCATATGTATATATGCTTATGTAAATAACACATAAGTTATAAACACCAATCAACATACAAAGATACACACATCGAGCTAAAAGTGAAATAGAAACAAAAAAAACATAAAGATAAATCAACTCCAAATTCATAAATTCAATAGTTGGATATTTCTTTGTTTTAATATTGTGTTGATGAAGATCAAGGCACCCATGTTCTCAAAGTGGTTCGTTTCAAGGTACACATTAACTAGTTATGAATTCTTATCAATAATTATTAGGTGGATGGTAAAGATTTAACCTCCATGAAATATTCTATAATTTTCATAGTAGTGTAAAAAAATCGTCGATTGAGATTTATCTCCAAAGTTGTTATGTTTTTTTTGGCTTTTAATTAAATAGTTAATTAAAAAAAATTATATGAACAAGTGTCATATGAAATGAGATATGTTTTTTGGGCATGTAGTATTGTAGCCATAGTAATGGCCCTTCCAATTATACAAAGCCTATTACAACTTAAGATCTCCACAATAAGTAGAGATAAATATTATTTAATTATATTAATCTTTTAAATTAAGATAGTTTGTTATTATTTATTTGATGTTCATGAAAAAATAATATAATGATAATTTAATTTTTAGACTATGGATTAATTATATATAAATTTAATACGATAATTTTTTCTGTTTAAAGCTTATAAAAGTATAAGTATTTTAATCACCTTTCAATTTGAACCTATAAAATTTTACCAAGAAATGCATACTCTTAACCATTGGTTTATATATATATTTCTATCCTTTATATGTATACTTTCTTAATATGAAATTTAGATTTATAATTTTTCCATTCCACATACAAAACAAATATATGTAAAATAAACAATTCAATAATGTCAAACATGTCCAAACTATAAATGCATATCATATACTTAGTAGACACTCCTTCAAATCAAGTCTGGGTAGCGTTTACTTATTCTTTCAAAACAAAAATGAGGAGAATGTTTACTCACTCATTCTTAAAGAAAAGTAAAGAATAATAACAAAATTATTAACAATGTTAGCATTCAAGTGACGGAAAAATTATCACATCAATTAGATAACTCACTTTCATTGAAACTAAATATTTCCATTTAAAAAAACATATTATAATAAATTATTTTTTATATATAATTAATTTTAAGTTACCCAAGTCATAAAAACTTTTACAAGAAAAGAGTACTTATTTAATTAAAATATAATGAATTATCTCATCTTGGAACTAGGAAAGGAACAAGGGTTTTACATAAGTTGATTATGATACATGTAATGTTGCATTCAAATATTTATTTATATTCATAAATAAAAACTAATTATATTCATTTTTAGGATGTGTTTATGTAGCTTCATCATAAAAAAAAATCATAATACGTATGATATAGTGGGGAATAGACACCTTAAATTAAATTTGATTTAAAGAAGCCATTTTCAGCATGGACTTTTACACTATTCTTGATGGTAGCATATTAATAAATATGATAATATTTACATTAAATTATGTATTTTTAAATATTTCCTTTAGGTGTTTAAGGTATTTTTTTAGGTAGAATGATATAAAATGTTTAATTGAAAGATTAAATGGGCTTAATTTTGATTTATTTCAACCAATTTACAGATAGATCATAACCTAAGTAATTTTTTTTATATAACTTAAAATATATGATTTTTTGGTCAAAATTCTTTGGGAATTCTTAAGATAACTCTAATACAAAATTGCTTTAACTAATTATGATAAAGTCCCACCTTAAATCATGTTCAACTTGAGACATTATTGTGTATTTTCTTTGTTTGGTAATGGTCATCGTTGACATAAAGACTTCTTAACTACGATTAACTTACATGGTCATTTATTATTGTGGGACCCACACGAGTTGTCCAAATGAAACCATAATTACTTCTGGAAAGATAAGAAAGAAACAAAGAAAATTTTAACATCCACAAGGCCAAACATAGCCTATGGGACCTCTTTTAGAGTGGAAAACTTGAAAAAACATATGCACATCAAGAGATTTAATCCTCTTCAAAATAAATCTATACTCACTCTATATATGCATATAGCATATGTAACTTTTTAGTGTGAAAATTGTATTTTTGAATGCATAAATGGATAGAATGCCTTAGAAAGTTTACTTGGACACTTGTATTGTGTAAAGTACACCAGATAAATTTGTAATTCCAACAAACCTTTACTAGAAAAAATTTAAATTTAAATTTAAATTTAAAAATGGAATTAATGGCTCCAAATTAATTTAAATTTTTTTAAAAGGATATGGATAAAAGTCTAAAACAAACCCCCTTCTTGATGTTGATTGCAAAATCTCATGCCATCTAAAGGTCACTCCAGTGAAATATTCTCTTTATTTAATCTCATTATCAACACACACTGACCTTAGTCATTTCCTCTATGCAATTACAATTTTTTTGTGGGAGTGTCCATGAGGACCTATGATAATGTTTCTCCTCATTACCTCACATGTTATAGCTTGAATATAATATGCATATAATATTTTGACATAGTGGTATTATTGGAAAAACATGATTTAGCAAGGTGGTTTGAGAAACATAATTGACAGAGGCATCGACACAAGTGTGAGACTATTGCAAGCTTGAACACATTTCCTCCCCTTCATCCTCGACCATTTAAGTTTTTATCTTTCCTTTTCTGCAACATTTTTGCAATAACATCATAGGCATGTTCAATTCCTTCGGTCTATATTTGCACCTTTAGAGACAATTGCTAGTATAAATAATTGTAATTGTCTTTAGAGGTGTATAAAAAAAGAAGTTGTTCAAGGTTACATTAAAAAATAATAAAATAATACTTATATTATCAAGTTAAAAATAGTAATAGCCAAAGAAATCCTTCAATATCTACCATAAATAAAATAGCTCAATTCCATCTTAATTATATGAATTTTAAAAAGTAGTAATAAAAAAAAAAAATTAAACATCTATTTATTTTGAGAGAGAGAGAGTCTATGTGTATATTGTATAATGTACATGGAGAAAAGAAAGTATGGTCAAAATATTGTATTGGTGTGTTGCTTAAAATGGAGATGTGCTATTTCTTTCACGCTTAGCATAGAGTTGATACATGACCCATACACACACACAGATATATATAGACAACACAGATCCACTTTAACTATATAGTTATCAAATACCTAGAGGGCTAAAATATCTTGATATGCAAACCATATTTCAAGTTTTACACTTTAAAAGAGATTTACAACTCATTGTTTATGTAAGACTTTTTTCTCATTATTTTTCATTATAATTTTATTTCATTTAATGTTTTTAATTCATCTTTCTATTATGTGAGGCCGAGCTCTATATAGGCCTTTGTTGCTAGAACCTTAAACAACTAGAAATAAACATATTTGTATTGGCTCACTGGATTTTCTACAACATTCAAAATCTAAAGGGTGTAATATTTAAAACAAATGTCTTATTATCAGACTAATGTTGGATATATATCAGTAAAAAATAAACTTTAGATTATCAGGATATATATCAGTAAAAAATAAACTTTAGATTATCATTTGTGCAGTTATGATGTGTTACTCCTAATCTCGTGCCATTATAATGTAAGTGTGACTTTGGTTCAATATGCTCAGGAGTTAGGGATTAGTGGAAAAATACATATATGACACCTCACCCTAGTCATGAGGTTGGTTAAGGAATGGATGGACTTGATATGAGGGTTAAATCTAATGGTGGTTCATATTTCCTTTAAGCAGTTAATGTAACTACCTAACCCCCTCCTCTAATTTGGTCACCGTTTTGTGCTCGGGATCCTATCATGGAATCTCTTCATCTATGATGGCGATAGCTTTCCTTTACCCATGTTATTATTGCACCTAGACGTCAAAATCCATGAGAAAATTTGCTAGGCTTCAGCCACTTCCCACTCCTGGATTATCATTGTATTTTAGAGGCTTTCAAATAACTTGCATATAATAATGTGATAGGTATGATGACAAACAAAGGTTTTTCTCTCTTAGCTTGTTACCTAAAACCCTCTTATCTAAAACTCACTAACAACCTTCAAAATTTCTGAGTTTTGTTTCCAGACCTAGGGTTTTATAGTGAGGCTCAACTTCCTTTCTCAAAGAAACATCATAATCAAATTATCATTTCAGGAGAAGGGTAACCTTATCCTTACCAATTATTCTCTCATTTTTTTCAATTACGTCATTAAATGATATTTCTTCAGGTCATAATATCATCTTTTGCGATATGATGCAGGAGCGTCTGGTCAACAGGGTGAAGACCAAAGGAGGGCGGACAAAGTTTCTGAAAAAGATTGGGGACGAGAAATAGTTCACTGAACGGATAGCGAGTCTGTCACGTTCTTATGTTTTTTTTCTTTGTTTCTTTGTCAGCTACATTGTTAACTGTTGTTATTTTAGTTTCTGTTCATTATGTCTGAATTATTGTAATAGGTTCTAATTAGAAACGATAATAGTAGGTTAGGGTCATTAGACACTTAACAACAAATTCCTATTGTAAAGAGCAGACTAAGTAAACTAGTTAATAGTCAAAGAAAGTCATGCCTGTAGTAACTGCTAAAATTGTAATTGAGCAACTACCAACAGTTACCAAACTGCTTGGAAACAATGTATAAAAAGACAAGCAAGCAAACCCAGTGGGGTTTTTCAGAAGCGGAGCACACACAAGAGAATAACAGAAAATAAATATACATTTCCTTCATCTTATTTCAGTGCACAAGCAAACAGATTATTCATATATGTGTCCTCAGTAACAAAAGCCTGTATGTACAGTGCTGTATAAATATTTCACTTTTATTTACATATATCAAAAGTTTTTTACAATATTCGAAGAGTTACGAACTGGCAGAGAAGAAAGCGAACAAGAGGCAGAAAGGACCAACACCCACTACGGGTTCAAACCAAACAAACACAATCACCAGGTAAGCAACCAGAACTGGTAGCGAATGAGTCTATCTTCTACTTAATTTTACAATGTATTTTCTCAGCATAAAAATTACATAGAACAGTTCATCAATGTGCAATCGAACAGCGTTGCAACCGACACCACAAACCCTCCTAAGTTATGGCCAAGGGTTTGACAAACCCAGGAATTCCAAACACGACAAATAAACAGGTATTCCACATAACAAGCGACCATAACCCGTGACCAGGACCAACACTCATTACAGAAAAGCAAAACAAGAACAGGGCTACCCAGAAGGAGTCGACGAATGTCACTGCCACGACCCAGAGGACAGCCACACCTACAAAAGACACAAAAGGTTGAAGGTCAGGGTTTCTTTTAAATAAAACCCTTGCATAAGAAGTGAAGCCGTAAAGCTTGGAAACGAAAACCCTGAGCATGGATGTAAGAGAGTGACCATACCTTAAAGTGAGTCGGAACAGTAGGCCAAAATGAACCCCGAACCAGAGACCCCTGCCCACAGAGGGGCCGAAGAACGTTAGTCTCTGTGCAAATAAAGGTAAAGAAACTCCAGCATAGAACTGTGACATACCTTGTTAAAAATAGCCGAGCACTAGAGAGGAAAGAACCCGGAATTCCATCGACTTGGGTAGCTGTCAAGCTGAGCGAACCGAGCACCATTATGCCATAGAAATTAACCAAAGAATTGTCAAGAAGACCAGACCAGATAGTACCCACGTAACCAAACAAAGGAGAGTGTTCACAGCCATGAAAAACGAAACGAGCATATGATGGAACCGAAATAACTTACTGTAGAAACCAAGCGCTGGATAGACAAACCAACACAGGAACGACAGAGTACAGCTGAGCCCTCATCATATCACCACGGAACAGGCGGAAAACCAAAGGGTTTCATCACAGAAAAATAACCAGAGGCGGAACCAAACAACACAGAGACCACCGAGACCAAGCACCGTAGATAGAAATGACCGCAACGGCGTGAACCAGGTAATAAAAACAAGGTAGGGTTTGCCAGGATCCTGAGGAGAACAGGTGTCCAACGGAGGAGTAATGAGAGTACATGCTAAGTTGATTGCCAATTAAACAATAATCAATTTCCAATTAACGCGTATCTTAACCAGTTCAATAACGTAAATCCACATCAGTTGAGGCAAGGCGGGACCACGTGGGTTGGCCCCATCAAGTGGTATCAGAGCATTTTTTTTTTAGAAATAGAAGAGGATGGAAGTACCAAGACGAGGACGTGGAAGAGGTGCATGTAGGGGAGCAGATGAAGGATTGAGGGAGTAGATTAGAGTTCTTACAGCTCGTTTGGAAGCAGTGGAGGCGGGTAGGCAAAGAGACCCGGAACTTGGAGATGACAGTGAGGAGGAAGCGGTAACTGCTACAGACGGGTCAGACGAAGAAGCTCCAGAATTGAGACTGCTACATTCAGTTCTATTGGCCAGCAGCAAACCCAAAATAGAGAATTCTAATTATGATGGCAGTCTGTCCGCAGATGTCCTGTTGGACTGGATAAGCGAACTAGATAAATATTTCGAAAATGAGGAAGTCAGTGAGGATAGAAGAGTTAGGTTCGCTGCAACTAACTTAAAGGGACACACCCTCTTGTGGTGGGATAGTGTCCAAGCGGACAGAAAATGAATGAATAAGTTGCCGATACGAAACTGGTCAAGGATGGTGGCAAAATTGAAGGGCAGATTTCTGCCAAAAGACTACCAGGTGGAATTATATCGGCGAGTACAAAATTTAAGGTAGAAGGGTATGACTGTCAAGGAGTACACGGAAGAGTTTTACCGAGTGAATTTACGTGCTAGTTATACGGATGATACCCCAGAAAAAACAGCAAGGTACGTAAATGGCTTAAGGATGGAAATATTGGATGAAATCAGTATTCTTTCTCCCCGGAATATTGAAGAAGCCTTTTAGAGTGCTGTAAAGGCTAAGGAAAAAATCAACAGAAAACAGAACAACAGGAGAGGGAGAGGGAATGGCAGAGGACGGGGACAGTCCTGCAGTAGAGGAAGGGCTGCTGCGAACAGTGAAGAAGACAACAGTTCTAAAACTTCGGGGACAGCAAGGAAAGGAGAAAGCACTAGAGGAGGTCGGTCATATCAGCGAGGACGAGGGAATGGCCGCGGAAGAGGGACTAGTGTCCAGTGCTACAGGTGCCATAAATGGGGGCACAGATCCTCTGAATGTCTAGAATTTGAACAGGCAGGTCAGAGGGGAACACTTATGGCATAGCCTGAAGAAGCTGAAGCACAACCTCGGGAGGTGGAAGACATGGCAGAAACGGGAGAAGCTTTTATTTTGAATAAAGTGTTGTTAAAACCAGCCAAGGAGGTGGCTGAACCAACACAGCGGAAAGCACTTTTTTGGACAGTCTGTAAATCGCATGGAAAGTGTTGCAAATTGATAATAGACAGCGGAAGTATGGATAACTTGGTTGCCACTGAGATGGTGGAAAAGCTGGGGTTGAAGCGGCTGAAGCACCCCACACCTTACAAGGTGTCGTGGCTACAAAAAGGCCACCATCTGTTAGTTGATGAATAATGCGAGGTAGAGTTTCACATTGGCAAGTACCACAACACAGTGGTCTGCGATATTATGCCAATGGACGTGTGCCATATACTGCTTGGAAGACCATGGTAGTATGATCGGAAGGTGACACACGATGGAAAGACCAATTGTTATAAATTTACAAAGGATGGGGTCAAACACACACTTGTACCCATCAAAGAGGAAGACACAGTAGAATCAAGCGGAACAAAGGCACTGTTAATTGGAGGAAAACAGTTTGTAAAACAGGTTGAGGAAAATGAAGTTAATTTTGCAGTTGTGAGGAGGATGAAGCCAGTATTGTTGAACTTGGAAAAATCAGAACTGCCCAAAGAAATACAGGAGCTGTTGGAAGAGTTCCAAAACATTGCGGCTGATGAATTACCTGATAAATTGCCTCCCAAAAGGAGTATCAGCCATCACATTGATTTTATACCAGGAGCAAGCTTGCCGAACAAGGCAGCGTACAGGATGAGCCCAAAGGACAATGAAGAAGTACGCAAACAAGTGCAAGAGTTGTTGGATAAGGGACTGATCAGAGAAAGTCTGAGCGCCTGTGCAGTACCAACAGTACTTGCACACAAGAAAGGTGGAGAATGGCGAATGTGCACGGAATCGCGGGCTATAAACAAAATTACGATTCGATATAGGTTTCCCTTGCCTAGAATGGACGACATGATGGACTGTCTTAGTGGGGCAACTTACTTTACAAAAATAGATCTGAAGAGTGGGTACCATCAGATCAGAATTAGGGAGGGAGACGAATGGAAGACAGCCTTCAAGACCAAGGAAGGACTATACGAATGGCTGGTCATGCCATTTGGGTTGAGTAATGCTCCGAGTACTTTTATGAGACTGATGAATGAAATGTTAAAGTAATTTATTGGAAAATTCATGATAGTCTATCTAGACGATATTTTAATTTTCAGCAGGACGAAAAGAGAGCACCTTCAGCATATTCGAAGGGTATTCGAGAAGCTGCAGCAGAACAAACTGTTGATAAATTTGAAGAAATGCACTTTCTTGCAGAAGGAGTTGATCTATCTGGGATTTGTAGTTGCAGAGAACGAATTAAAGATGGACCCAGAAAAGATTGCAGCGATCATAAGTTGGCTGTCACCTAAGAATTTGTTTGAGGTACGTAGCTTTCACG
Organism: Pinus taeda; assembly: GCA_000404065.3. NCBI lineage: Eukaryota > Viridiplantae > Streptophyta > Pinopsida > Pinales > Pinaceae > Pinus > Pinus taeda. The sequence goes on along the minus strand of APFE030633554.1, from coordinate 947 downwards.
GTTTAGCAAGTTTTTATCGAAAATTCATTAAGAATTTCAGTGAGATCTACGCACCAATGCTAGAGACCATCAAAAAGGCCAGCCAACCTTTTTGTTGGACCAAGGCGAAAGAAAACAGTTTCCAACTTCTGAAGCGGAAAATAACAGAGAGGCCGATCTTGAGGCCGCCTGATTTTAGTAAACCTTTTCAGGTTCGTTGTGATGCAACTGGGACAGCTATTGGCGCTGTGCTCAGTTAAGAGGATAGACCAATGGCGTTTTTCAGTGAAAAACTAAATGAGAGTCGACAGAAGTATTCGTCATATGACAAAGAGTTCTATGCAGTGGTCCAAGCTTTGAAACATTGGAGGCACTACTTACTGGGCAATGAGTTCGTCTTGTTCTCTGATAATTCAGCATTACAATATGTAACGTAGCAGCACAAATTGAACCATAAGCATGCCAAGTGGGTAGAATACTTGCAGAGTTTTACTTTTGTGTTAAAACACATAAGTGGGTAAGCCATCAAAGTGGCGGATGCTTTAAGTAGAAGAGCCTTGCTCTTACAGGAAAGTGGCATACACGTGATGGGATTTGAGTATCTGAAGGATTTGTACCAGATGGACGCGGACTTCAAGGAAGCTTTTGAAGCATGCCAAAATCCCGTATTAAGGAATACAAGCCCAAGGCTAGATTTCAATTTACAGGAAGGATTATTATTTCGAGGTGGACAGCTATGTATTCCGGACTGTTCGATGAGGGAAAATTTAGTAAGAGAGAAACACAGTGGCGGACTAGCAGGACATTTTGGCATCGATAAAACGTTGGAGCAGCTAGGACATTTTTATTATTGGCCAAAAATGAGCCGGGATGTGCAGATATATGTAACCAGGTGTAAAGTGTGCCAACTAGCGAAAGGACACAGCCAGAACACTGGACTATACACGCCCCTACCTGTTCCAAGTAGG
>APFE030633553.1:0-22187 GCA_000404065.3 Pinus taeda | reverse complement strand
TCCAATTGTCAATGTAATGCCAATTATTCCCGTTCTCTCTTTTCTCTTAGCCTTTGTTTAGCAAGCTGCTCTAAGTTTTGAGAAATAAAAAGGAAAAACTTAAACGTGTAGTGCACATGGATTCATTGCAAAACTTAAATCTCTTCATATTATCAAATGTATGGAACCATTTTGTCAAGTTCATTAAGTGAGTGGTATGGAATTGTTTTCGCTAGAAATATATGGCAATTTGGCCACCATCTTTATAACTAAATTTATTGAAACCCACGTGGTAATGAAAGTTAATAATATCATCCATCTTTGTAACTAAATTTATTAAAACCCACATGGTAATTAAAGTTAATAATGACGCCATTTCCAGTTCATGGCTGTAACGAAAATTATTAATGAAGGGAATCCATAATGGAAATTATCAATGAGGCCACACATATGTGTATTGAGATCATTGAATGTACATATTTAGTTCACTGCATTTTAAGGTTTTCTTTAATGAGGTTTTATTTGATATTATATATATTTGAAATGGTGAATTGTTCAAGTTCCACAAAAATATTTTAGAACAGAAGGAGATAAAGAGGGTTGTGACAAAATTTCTAATACTTTTTGAAAAAGTGGACGGTCAAATGGTCAACCGTTCAACTTCCACAAAAATATCTTAGCACAAAATGAGATAAACAGGGTTGTGAAAAAATTTTCAACACTTTTGGAGAAAGTCAAGTTTCAAATTGGGATTCAAGTTCACCTAGGTTTATCTTTCCATATATGTTTTTTTTTGTTTAATTTTATTATGTTTTAATAAATTGATTTTTCTTAACAGGTTTGTAGTGGTTCCATATAGATAGAGGCGGTCAGCAAGTATGATTTGATAAAGAGGCTCAGTTTCCAGTTTATTTCTAGCACAAACGAAAGTATATGTTGCGTAGAAATTCATTAAACTTATTTTTTTAGAAAATTAGGGATGATTCCAAACAATATATCGATTTTCATAGTGTGTAATATAACATTCTAAAAATTTTGGGCCTTGTGCATGTAACATTGTCTTACAACTTGCCTTGGTTATTAAACACAATGCAATTTGTCTATACTAAAGTATCCTAAAGTCCTAGCACTTGAAACTTTAAAAATTCTAAAATCCTAAATCACTTGAAAACTTAAAGGACTATTTATAAGTATATTAATATGATATAGTCATCTCCTCAATGTATTGTCCTGCTTTATTAGAGAATTCCAGTCTAATAGATTTGTTTCTTCGTATTCTTCTTTGGTAGAGAATTGAAACTCTAATGCCTCTAGTTACTACAAGTACTTGTTAGTTGCTTTGTTACTAGGATATATTGCTATTTAATTTGGATAAATTAGACTTTGTAGTTAAAGGATTAGAGGGAAACCTGATGAAGCTAAAAGAATTTTTTATGCAATTTAGTTGTGAATATGCATATATTTTCTTTTATTATTAAGGAGTGCATGAGGCTTGGAACTCTTAGAGAGGCTCTGAACGAATTTACCTAACATCCAGATAGTTGTGATAGTTATGGTTATTGGTCTCTCTCATTCCCTAGAGACAAATAGATCTGAGTGGGAAGAGAGGGGATCCTTGTTTTTTTCGAAAAGGAAGAGACAAAAGGAGACCTGAAAAGACCCGACCAATATGGGTAAGTGTATCAGAATGCTACCCATGGAGTAGACTTCTTGAGCTGGGCTAGAACCACTAGAAGGCTCCATTACAGAAAAATGTCTATAAATTCTTAGTCTGGGCCTTAGGAGGGGTCTTGATGCCTATATATTGACCTAAATTTGTCACAGTCACATTAACTACTCTAGATTTTTGGGAAGCTTTAGGGTAGAAACATATGTGGTTGTAATTCTCATAGGAAGCGAGGGGAACACTCCTCTGGCTAAGCTTCTCAGATGCCTAATCCTGTATAGATAAGTGTACCTAAATATTTTATGTTTTGAAATACATTAGTCTACAAGTGGGTGCACTTTGAGTTTCACTCGTGTGCATTTGAATTTTCTACATTGGCACTGTTGAGCTTAGACTAATGATAAATGCAAATCGAAATTGTAAATTTAGCTTAATATTATAACCCTGTAAAGGAAATGAAAACTTGCATATGACTCGAGTGGGAAGCCTTACATGAATGAAAAGAAGAAAATTCACATATCGATACTGCTCTAACCTAATTCTATAGAAGAAAGTCATTGTAACAAACATTGAAAGCTAGTTAAGGATATTGGGGTGTCAGCTATTTATTACAGATAAACTGGGTGAGGTTAGTTCAACCCTCGAAAGAAACACCAAAGGCTTGAACAATATTGTACCCACAAAAAGAAAAAATAAATACCTTGTGGGACATGAGGGCTCCAAAAGGCCTCCATTTCTCTGTAGACCTGAGGTTGGAGGGGACAGTGTAGATTATTAAATGTAGAAGGTTTTCAAGGTGCAGACTGAGACTTGTATCAAGGATATGGAAATGAATTAGTAGCATCAACTAGTACTAACATTAAGAAAAAGTGTTTCTTAAAAACATGTAAAGTAAAGAAAACAAATATTGCAAAGGTTATCATAATATTATGTACCGAAAATCCATCTGGCCTTAACTCTGATAATGATCAACAAAGAATTGTTTCATGTCATACTATTAAAATAAAAAAGATAATACTTTCTATTTAACTACAAGAAATAACTACCCACACATGGCAAACAGTTAGAAATATTTCATAGTAGTTTAAACATAAAACTATCATGTAGTTAATTATCGCATACAAGAAAAAGGACCTCATAGGAAGGGTTTCATACACATAAAATTTTACTATAACATAATTCTAAGAGTTTCAGTACCATCGTACAAAAAGGGTTATGCCAGCTCTTGAGGAAAGAAATGTTCATTTACATACAGAAACAGGGAACGCAAAAGTATTGTTCCACCCTTTAATTAATTACAACTGCTCAAATGCGAGAAGGGTTCTTCTACCCTTGACAAACACTAATTAAGAAACAGTTATAATTCTATATAAAAGGGATTACATTCCAGTAATTGGACATAGACTGCACAACTGAAGGAAACACTTTGCTTCAAGTCGAACCATTAATTACATAAGGACCGTGGAAAGGAAACCACCTAGTCAATGCTTGACATTATTGAGTTGCTTCACTCCAAGGAGATAAACCAGGAAGGGAAAATAAGAAAAAAATGAACACGTAAATGCAACCAACATCAAGTTGGGTTATAAATTTAGGTGAAACATAGGAAACAATAAAACACTGAGAGGTAAGAAAGGGTGAGAGAATTACCTGTAGGTGAAATGTTGTACACTACACCCGACAAACCACTGTGCCTTTCCAGAATAATTTATTTTGTGTTTCATGACAGTTGAATAAAATATTTCATGACTAACTGAGTCAGTATTTATTGTGTAGCAGGAGTTGGGATTGGCATTAGAACCTAAGCTATCAAACTTAAACAAAGATCCCATGAGATGGGTCTAAAATTTGAGCATGTTAGACTCATAAACATCACTAAGAGAGAGGGCTTCTTATAAACATAAATTTGAGTTATAAATCAAGGTGACTAACAATCCTAATGCACTTGTAAGTGAAATAAACCAGTTCCTAAGGTCCAAACCCTCGACATGTTGGAGAAGATGTTCATTAGTTGCAGAGTGACAATGTAGAAGCGAGAGAAAGAAGAATGAACTATGTCAACAAGTGTTTGGTACGGTAGTTACCCCAACTTCCCCCCAAATTACCATAGTTGTTGATTGAAGAAGATGAGTCGATAATGTGGATGTGAATAACTGGATAACACATCGGGGAACATGTAAAGTTTGAGAAACTTCTTTGGATGAATCACTGTGGTAATACATAACCTCAAGACCTAATCTTACGAAACTGAGTTAGCCAAAGTTGTGGAAACATTAATCATAAAGAGAACCCTTGCCAATATTTATGCTTACCACATATTCATGTAACTTATAAAAAGTAATAATATGACATGTCTACAAAGAAAGCATGCTTCAAAGGTTATTGCATTCAATGTGAAGTATTTATGATAATGTCTACGTTAGCAACCTTGATCGGATGATTTTTTATCTTTTTTTTATGAGGTGAACCAATATAATGTGTGTATTTGTTACAAGTGGTATTAGAGCGAGGTTAAAATGTAGAGGTTTGTCTAGAAAACTGTAGAATAACAAATTGTTGATGATCCATAGAGAAAGAAGTACAATAAGAGGATAGGAGATGGAGTCACTCCATTAGGGAGACCAACAATTGATGTTGGACTTGGGTCTCATACAAAATCCAATCTAGAGATGTGGGTTTAGTTGGAAGAAAATCCTAACAACATGAACGCGATGTTGTTGGATATATTTCAACAATTACAGGCTGATATGACAATCCTGAAATTTGATAACGAGATATTGAGGATGGAACAAGAGAGGGCCCATAAAATCCTCTCTGATAGACAAAACCAAAGGAATATGAATCCCAACTAGTAGTATGGAAAAAAGGCTGAAATGCATGAACAGGGGGAATACAACCTTGAAGTAGGAGGATGAATCGATAACAAAGAGGGATCTGAGAATGCTTCACAAAGTAAACCAACCAAAAGAGAAAAGGTTGAGTTACTAGGGGAGTTAAAAAAAATTAAACCTCCCACCTTTTATGGCCATGTGGAAGAGGTTGTAGAAGCTTGGCTAATTAAAATTAACAAATATTTTCATGTCTACGAATATGATGACAATATCAAGGCTCAATTGGAAATTTATTAATTGTAAGGTAAAATCACCATATCGTGGGAAGAAATAAAAAAAATTCTAGGAATTAATGAATAAGAGGTTACATGCGATAGTTTCCAAAAACATTTTGAATATAAGTACTTGACTGGATGTTTCTATGATGAAAAAGCAAAATAATTCCATGACATAAATGTGGGCCAATAGACAATGGATAATTTTATAACTAAGTTTACCACATTACCGATGTATGTTCCTATATTCATCAGGAGAAAACTAAAGTTCAACATTTTATCAGCAACTTCTGAACTTCGATGAAGGAAAGACTTGAATTTGATAACCAAGAAGAATCGACGAGGCTATCTCAAAGGCCTGAATCTACTACCAATAGATGAAGATACCAACAGAGGTTGGATAATTAAGAATGGGTAGAGAAATTTTCAAAATATGAAGAATGTTAACATTGTTGGAAATAAGAGTGCATATAGAAAACAATCAAATGGATTTGTAGGGAAAATTCAACAGAAAGATCGAGCATTAAATGAAACTACACAAACTAAGGCATTAAGAAAGCTAGACCCAAATTAGCCACAAAAGTCTCCTTTAGAATTTTGGGGATGTGGGGAACCCCATTATTATAAAAATTTCCCTCACCATGCTAGAATAGAGCCAAATGCAACAATGAGAGCTTGTACAATTGGGGAAGTGGCAACGAGATCACTAAGATGAGGACCAACCAACGATGGTGAAATTTGAAGGTAAATTAGATAACGTTCGCATCTCTATTCTAGTAGACCCTGGTGAAAGCTTAAGCTATGTTAACCTAAAAATAGTTAAAATGTGTGATTTTCAAAGTGTTAAATTTAGAAATTCTTGGTTAGTGCGATTGGCCAACAAAAAAAAACGATGGGTGACTTTCGAGGTAGAGATCTCTCTTATGGAAATAGAATGGCTATAGATTAAAGTGCCTCTAAACACATTGCCTTTAAGATCCTACAATGTGTTGATTGGCATGGAATGGTTGGAAAAGCATTGGTGCTTAGTAAAATATAAAGAGAATACTATCAACTTCCTTACTGATGAAGGAAGTAGGAAAGAGATTCAGGGAATTAAAAGGGACATAAAACTGTTACCAATCACAAGAAACCATTTAAGACAATTTATATGAAAGGGCTATCAAATCTACGTAGTGCGAGTTGGCTACACTAATTCTGAAGATAAGGTAACTCCTCTGAAAAATATGTTGGTTATACAAGAGTTTGTTAATGTCTTTTTGAAAGGAATTTCACAGTTTCCGTCAAAGCGGGATATTGACTTTACTATAGAACTAATCATAGGAGCAGTGCTGGAATTGAAAAATCCTTAAAGTATGAGTATCCATGAACCATTAGAGCTAAAAATACAGTTGCAAGAATCACTTCTAAAGAGATACATTCATTCAAGTGTGCCAACTTGGGGAGCCAAGGTGCTCTTCGTGAAAATGAAATACGGTGATTTCCAATTATGTATTGACTATAGAAAGTTGGACAAATTAACTGTTAAAGAAAAATACATGCGACCAATAATTGGAAATCTATTTGACCAAGTGAAGGGTGTTATTGTGTTCTTAAAGATAGATTTCCGGTCAGGTTACAATCAAACAAGAATAAAGGAGGGGGATATTTGCAAAACCATGTTTCGAACCCATTATGGAAATTATGAATTTTTCATGCTGCCATTTGGCCTCACCAACGCCCCAACAACACTTATAAGCGTGATGAATGGTATTTTACACCCTTAATTGGAAAAGTTCGTTTTGATTTCTATTCATGATATTTTGATATAATCAAAAAATTTGGAGGAACATAATGAACATCTTCGCATAGTACTCTAGATCTTAAGAGAAAATCCAATTTATGCAAAATTCATTATATGTGATTTTTATAAGGACCGATTTCAATATTTGGGACATGTTATTTCCTCGTAGGTCCTAGCTATGGACCCTATGAAATTTATAACCATTATGGAATGGGTTTTCCACAAAAATGTCACATATATTAGGTTTTTTATGTTCTAGGTTGGGTACTATTGCTATTTTATAGAAGGGTTTTCTAAAGTCATGTACCCTATAACTTCTTTACAGAATAAGGGAAGGGTATTTAGATGGAGAACAGAGTGCCAACACAACCTTGAATAACTAAAACATTGATTGACAACAATCCCTAGACTAAAAAATTGCAAACCTAGAAAAGGAGTTTACCATTTGTACAGACACTTGGTAGGACGGCATTGGGGGAGTATTAATGCAGGAATAAGGTGATAGTTTATGAATCTCTCAAGTTCAAGGAACCTGAGAAAATATATTTTGATTATGATTTGGAGAAACTTGTGGTTTTTCACTCTATTAAAGATTGGCAGCATTATTTATTAGGGAAAATATTTCTGTTAATGGTAGATCACAACAGTTTAAACAGTTTCTCGAAGAAACCTAATTTAAATGGCCATCAAGCGAGATGGATTTCTTTCCTAAGTGACTTTGAATTTGATATCAATCATATTAAGGGGAAGGAAAAGTGGGTAGTTGATGCATTGAGTAGGAATTTGCACCATGTATATGAAGTCGCATACAACCAAGTCGAATTTTATTTTATTAAGAAAATTAAAGAAGGACCACATAAATATCTAGAGTATAGATTCTTGTGGCAGCAAAGTAAGCAAGCACAATATGTTCGGAAATATTCTGAATTTGGTATAGACAATAATTATTTATTTACTTTTAAAGGGAGAATATATATTACTAACTAGCTAGCGACTAAGAAATTTTTCTTAGACGAATTCCATTGGAGTTCCTATTCCACCAATCTTGTATATTAAAAACTATTTTCTGCAATCAGGAAAAAAATATTTTGGCATTATCTGAGAAGGTATATTACAGAATATCTAGCTAAATATTTAGAATTTCAATAGGTCAAGGAAGAACACCAACATTTGACTGGTCTACTCCACCCTTTACCCATACTTTAATGGAAATGGGATAAGATTACATTGGATTTCGTAATTGGTTTCCCAACGTCCAAAAAATGGAAATATTCAATCATGGTAGTAGTGGAAAAATTGAGCAAAGTAGTTCATTTCATCCTTGTTAAATCTACATAACAAACTTTCCAAATTGTAGATGTATTGATGAAGGAAATATTCCTATTACATAGGATATTGAGAGTGGTGATATCTAATATGGATGCAAAGTTTACATCTGCATTCTGGAAGGCTCTTTTTACTAGATTGGGTACTCATATCCAATTAAGCATGCCATACAACCTATAAACCAATGGTAAAAATGAAAGGGTAGATCAAGTGCTTGAGGACATGCTATGCGTGTACGTAATGTAGTGACCAACCAAATGGGAGGAGTACCTCCATTTATTTTATTTCTCATATAATAATAATTACCATGAACCATTGAAAATGAGTCCCTTAGAATTGTCATATGGGAAAAGATGTAGAACCCCTACTAATTGTAGCAATTCAAAGGACAAGTTGGTATTGGGACCTGATATGATGATATAAATGGAGCAAGCAGGAAAGAAAGTGCGACAAAATTTAAAAGTTGTGCAAGATAGGAATACATCTTATGCATACAAAAAGAGAAGCTATAAGGAGTTCCAAGTGGGTGACCATCTATATGTGCGTATGAAACCCAAGAGAAGTACTCTAAGATGGTCTAGTTACACAAAGTTGGCACCTTGATAGTGTGGACCCTTCCAGATCTTGGAAAGAATAGCACCCATAGCATACAAAATTGCATCACCAAGCCACATACGAGTCCATAATGTGTTTCATGTTTACTTGCTAAAGAAATATACATATGATTCCAAACATATCACAAGTTGGCAAGATCTACAAGTAAACGTATGTCGAATCTTATAATGAAAATTTGATTCAATGAATCAGTACAATTAAAGAGAATGTTTTTCTTGTGATTCATGTCGAACCAGATAGATAATTTGTCATAAAACCTCTATGTATTCTAGACTAGAGAGAAACAATGTTGTAGAAATGAGCTATAACCGAAGTTAAAGTGCAGTGGAGGCACTTTATCCTAGAAGAGCCCCCTTGGGAGGATGAGAACTTTGATGTGACAAGTATATCCTGAGCTTCTGTTGGGGAAATAATAAAAATTGAGGATGATGTTTCAAACAAGGGGGGAGGATGTAATGCCTGTAGTCATTACACATACTTGCTCTGCCATTTTCTTTGGATAAATGACACTTTGTAGTTAAAGGATTAGAGGGAAGCCTGATAAAACTAAAATAACATTTAATGGAAGTTATTTATGAATATGTATATATTTCCTTTTATTATTAAGGATTGGGCAAGGCTTTGGAACTTTCAGAGAGGCTCTTAATGAATTTACCAACTTCCATACAATTGTGACGGTTATGGTTCTTGGTCTCTATCATTTCCTGGAGACAAATAGATCTCTATTTTGAAAAGAGGGGTTTCCTGTTTCTTTTTTGAAAAAGAAGAGACATATGGAGACCTAAAATTACTAGCCCAATATCGGTAATTGTATTAGTATGCTACCAGTGGAGTGGACTTCCTCAGCTGGGTTGGAACTAGTGAAAGGCTCCACATAGACAAAATTTAGCAAATTCTTAGGTTGGGCCTTGGGAGGGGTATTGATGTCTATAGATTGATCTGAGTTAGTTACAGTCACAGTAACTTCTCTAGAAGTTTGGGAAGCACGGGGGGAGAAATGAAGATGATTTTCATTCTCATAGGAAGGGAGGAGAGTGCTCCTCCAGTTGAATTCCTTGGATGCCTAATCTTGTATAGATAAGTGTGCCTGGAGAATTTATGTTTTGAAATACATTAGTCTTCAAGTGAGTACATTTTCAGTTTCAGTCATGTGCATTTGAATTTTCTATATTGGCATTGTTCAAGTCAAACTAATGTGGAATACAAATCGAAACTATAAATTTAGCTTAATATTATAAACTTGTAAAGGAAATGAACACTTGCATACAACCCGATCTAGAATCCTTATGGAAATGAAACAAAGAAAATTCACATAATGCTACTACAGTAACCTAATTTTCTAGATGAAAGCCATAGGAACAAACTTTGAAATTTAGTTGAGGATAATTGCGTGTTAGATATTTATTACAAATAAACTGGTCCGTTCATTCAACACTCAAAAGAAACAGCGAAGGCTTGAACAATCATGTAACCACAAAAAGAAACAACAAAGAAGACCCCTTGGCATATAAGGGAACCAAAAGTCCTCCATTTCTCTCAGGACCCAAGGCTGGAGAGGAGAGTGTAGCTAATTAACTGTAGAAGGTTTTCATCATGCAGACTTCTACTTGTATCAGGGATACACAAATGAATTAACAACATCATAACTAGGGCTAACATTAAACAAAAGTTTGGTTCAAAATAGATAAATTAAAGAGAAAATCTATTGCAGAGGCTATGATAATATTATGTATCGAAAATACACATGGCCTTAACTCTGATAATGATCAACGAAGAAATGTTTCTTGCCATACTACTAAAAGAATAAAGAAAATAGTTTTTATTTTAGTAGAAGAAATAATTCTGCGCACATGGCAAGCAATTAGAAATATTTCATAGTAATTTAAACAAAAAATTATGATGCTGGTAATGACCCCCCAGAGTGAGAACAATATCATCATTTGATGGGTTTTAGACACATAGGTTATAACCATAACATAATTCCAAGAGTTTCGGTATCATTGTAGGAAAAGGGCTATGCCATCTCTTAAGGAAATAAATATTCATTTACATACAGAAACAAAGAACCCAAAAAATATTGTTCTGCCCTTTGATTAATTACAAGTGCTCAACTATGAGCAAGGTTCTTCTACCCTCGACAAATCTTAATTAATAAAAGGCTGGAATTATATACAACAAAGATTACATTCCAGAAAATGGACAAATAGCACACAACCAAAGGAAACTCTTTTCTTCATGTCAAACCATCAATTACATAAGGACTCTAGAAAAGAAAGCCCATGGTCCATGCCTAGAGTTTTTAACGTACTTCACTCTAAGGTGATACATCGGTAAGGAAAAATAAGAAAAAAAAAACTAACCCTTACCTACAACCAACAACAATATAAGTTAGAAATTTGGGTGAAACATAGGTGAAATGTCGCAAAACACCACTGGGATACCACCTTACATTTCCATAATATATTATTTTTTTGTTCATTACAGTTGAATAAAATATTTCATGACCAATCAAGTCAACATGTAATGTGTAGTAGGAGTCAAGATTTGGGTTGGCACCCAAGACATCTACCTTAAACAAAGATCATGTGAGATGGGATGAAGAGCTAAGCAAGTTAGACTCAGAGAGGTCACTGAGAGAGAGGGTTTCTTATAAACATATAGAGGGATTATAAATTCAAGTAATTAACAATCCTAACACACCTATAAGAGAGATAAACCAATTATTGAGGTGGAAACCCTCGGCATTTGAGAGAATAAGTCGATTAGTTGTAGAGCGACATTGTTGAAGTGAGGGAAGGAAGAATTGACTCTGTCCATAAGGGTTTGGGAGAGTAGTTACCCTAACCACTTCCCAAATGGAAATAACCATTGATCGAAGAATCTGAGTCAACAGTGTGGATGTGAACAAGTGGTTAACACATCATAGAACACCTAAAGTTTGAGAAACTTTGTGAGATGAAGCTTTGTAGCAATACATAACCTCGAGACTTAACCTTGAGAAACTGAGTCAACCAAAGCTATGAAAACAATAATCATAAACAGAACCCTTGTCAACATTTATGCTTACTATGTCTTTGTGTAACTCAATGAAAACTAATAATATGACATCTCTATAATAAGAGTATGCTCGAAAAGTTATTGCATTCAATGTGAAGTATTTCCAATAATGTATAAGTTAGTAACCTTGCTGAGATAATCTTTTTATCTTGATATTATAAACTAAATAAATATAATATGTGTACATGTTATACAAACCCAATAAATTTGTTTCTTAATATCCATATGTTGGATACCTATACCAATAGGTTTCATATTTCATTATTGGCAAATTCAAATGCCAAATATGCTCTGCTTTGCTGGTACAAAGATCCCATATTTTCAAGGAAAAGCAAGGTGTGTACATGCCTTCATGTCTATTAAATTTTGATGGATGATCCAAAAGTATAATCTAGATCATGCCATGTTTCAATTTTTCTGTTGTAGAATAGAGAAAGAAATATGTCCAAACTGTTTAATCTTGGCAGATCAGTAGTTAGGCAGAGAAACTAAGGTTCCCAACTGCTTAATCTGGGGCCTTGGAAGAAATAAGGGTAGTGCTAGATAGGAAATCAAAGGAAGAAGCCAATGGAAAAGAAAAGGCACATGAAGGGTCTGCAAGTCCAAGTGCACCCTCCAAGAAGAAACAAAAAATGCTAGGCAAAATAGTTGGGTAGGTAGATGGGGTTGCAGAAGTGGTGTTCCTTCCAAGCTGAATTTTGCTAATCAAATACAAGGAAAAGAACATAGTGAGCATGTCTAACTTCCCTTTTTCCTTATTTATCACTCATTACTAACCTCCCTTCACCAGTTGTGATTATGAAAGAATTCAAGGTTTTATGTTGGTCCCTATGGCCTTTAAAAGCCACATTTCTTGTGTAAAGTTCTTTTCATTTTGATATACTCTTTAAACTAAGTTGTTTCCAACAAAACTTGGTAATATCACTCCTCATTCACCTTATCCCTCCATATTAACCTCTAACCTTTATTATCTAGCTCCCTATGTTTTCCTTTCCCTACTATTATAACACCATGGTGTATAAATCCTAAGCATTGTATAAATACCCCCTCCTTGGCATTATAGCCATATGATTCACTACTAGGGAATTGAATTAACACTTGGTTAAGCTCAAGAACCGAAGCCTTACCTCTTTGTCTCCATCAGAACTCATTCTACCTAGTCAACCCTTCATTTTGCCCTAAAAACCTTGGAAAAACCCCTTTTGCACCCTTATACCTGCTCAAAAGCAAAAAATGCATGTAAAACCCACTTTCCCCGCCTTATCCTAAGGTCGGGACCCATTTCCGCTTTTGTATGAAATTCCATAAAAAACCCATTTTTATCCTAAGTTTCTATGGTATGCGCACCGTTATGAATAAACATTAGAAAATCATGCAAATGCGCGAATATTTCCAAAGTCCCGCCCGGGCACAGATCCCATCAAAATTCATCTTTTAATCCCCGCCTGACGCCGTATCACCCGTGCAGATCATTGGTCCGATAACCGTCCGATCGAGCTCTTTTAATCCAATGGCTGACATTGATATCGGACCAGCCCCGACGTCCGGATGATATCATCCGATATCTGTCAGTCGCTGACGTCAAGCTGGGTCCACGCATCGCCTCCAAGTTCCATCGGAGCCCCCTCTGACAGATTCCTTATCGTAACAGAGGCTGCCCGATATTGCGCCACCTGTCTGCCGACGTCAGCGCCCCCTCACTGCCTATGTCAGCACCACGACCGCGCGCCTTGTCCACCATTACGCCACCTGTCTGCCACCTCACCGCCCCCGTGGACCGGTCATAGGCTGCCACGTCACCTGATGACGTCATGCTGACGTCATCCAACCCTGACCCACTTGATGACATCATGCTGATGTCATCCAAAAAAGGCGCGAATGACCCAAAAAAGCCATATTTTGTCCATTTTCGTGTCTTTTTCTCACTTTTGGAAAAAACGACTGTTTCGCTCTCTGCATGCGTTTTACGACCATTTTTCACCAAATTGCTCAGAATCAACCAGGAGACCTCCGCGCGCCTACCCACCTGCATTGGTGACCCGGCCAATCGACTTACCAGGTATTTCTCCATTTGAGTCTTCTCCAAACCTGGTTTTTCTCTGTAAATAACAAAAACTCACTTAGAGCACAGAAAACGCGTAATTCACCAGAAAATTACCTGCACCCAGCTCCCTCTTGAAAAGTTAACGGTCGAAATTCATCAGCCGAGCCATTTAGACTGAACTTTCACTGAAAAACCGCATTCTTCGTTCGCGGAGTCGTGAACTAAAACCCAGAACCTGCACTCAATTGTTGAGAAAGGTCTGTTAAAGACTAATATTTGCCTTCTCAAGGGACTAATACAGTATTTCAATTGCTGCAGACTTGCCCTGTTACCCTGCATTTTTCAATTTTACCTCTTTACTCAGGCAGTGCTCTTTACAATTGCCCAGTCTAAGAAACAGCAGTTTATTTACAAAACAGAATCCAAGTAACCATGGAGACTCCAACTGCACCAGTTGCCCTCAATGTTGCTCCCTTAAATGCCCCTCAGAGAGAATTGGAGTGGCAGGATTTGGCAGACTTGGACTACCAAATCTCAGAGGACTCCTCATCAAAAAGCAAGTTCCACCTCCACCTGCTGAATGAGCTTGAGGCCAAACATAACGATGGGACAGACATACTATGCATTTGGGATTCCTTCCTCCCAATTTTCAGGCTCCCTCGGGTCAACCAATTCCCTGACTTGATTCATCTGTGTGCTGTCTGCTATAACCCCATGCAAAGAGCTGTGCTTGACCCTGCAGGCTCAGTGGTATTCTACATGACCCCTGAGGCCATTAGAGAAATGCTGCAGTTCAAGACTCAGAAGAAATTGGTCCCCTTGTCTCTATTGGATTTGATCAACCAAGGAGCTAAGATGCTAACAGATGCACAAATCATAAAGCTCAACCAATTGTTCATTAAAGACTCTGACACTGTGTTGTACCCTCCTATTTTTGATGGTTACCTCAATCAACTGGGTGTAGATCTTGCAGACATGATCAATTCCATATTGGGATACAAATCAATTGAATTTGTTGATGAAACTGTACTAGTAATGATGACTATGTTTTCCCCTGGCAAGAGTCCAATCTATTATGATTATGCCACATACATTTCAGATAAGATGCATGAGAAGTTCTTGAACCTGTCAAGAGAGAAGGTATTCAGATACACCTCCTACATCTATCACCTCATTCTATATTATCAACATGAGAAGTTCTCCTTCGTTGTTAAGAGAACAAATGCACAAGGCAATCCAAGGTCAGTAGTGTACTGGACGTCAGTGTTTCATAGCAGAACCTACTCTCCATATACCTACTATGAATTCATGGACCTCTTCATCCACCCAGCCATGTCTTTATTCCTAAGCTCGCCTCCTCCAAGATTGACTGATGAGATGCAGAGGATCCTGCAGTTATCCAAGGTGTACAGCATAGGGGATTGGTACTTTTACCAACACTACACCGTAATCAGAATATATGGGTGTGAGTTACCCCCATACAGATTGCCCAAGTATGTGCCCATGAGACTATTTGCCCTTGAATATTTCAGGCAATTTCGGAATGCTGATATGGCACACTTTGCAGGCAAGGGCAAGAAGGCACAGCTAAAGGTGAAAAATCAATTGGGCCACCTTGTCTTGAACAAAAGGGAAGGCTGGAAAGAAGCTGATAGAAAGCTAAAATGCCTTGGCCTGAAAACCAGCTTCCTTTGGAAACCCTATGACCCTAATCATTCCATATCATTCAGAAGGCTAAAATATAATCTCTCTAGCTATGACCATGTGAGTTTTCCCCACATTGAAAAATTTTCCAACCAACCAAAATGGAAAAGGGGCACACTGGAGGAACCGGTCACACAAGAAGAACTGAATGAAAGAGCTAGAAGGCATCTTCTGAAATTGGCTGACTTGGAATCTCCTCCACACGTATTCTCTCTGCCAAAGCCTCAAGCAGGAGCAGCTGCCTCATCATCTACAGCACATCAAGAGGCAGTCCAAACCACAAGCCAAGCTCAGAGCAAAGGCAATGAGAAGGACATGGAAGAGTAACAGGCACAACAGGGATAGGTGCAACCACCCCAACAGGTACAACAACAAAAAGAGCAACAGGTACAGGGGGAATAGACAGCAGAGGCTCCAATGGCCACCCAGCAGTAGCCAGCACAAATGGCACCCCCCAGACAAGATTCAAGGATTGACTCCTCCGTCCTCCAAACCCCTCAAAGGGAGGACGTGAACAGAAAAAGAGACAGAGAAACTCCCCTTACTGCATCAACAACTCAAGGGGAGAAGAGGCAAAGACTAAATCCCTTCTCTGAAGAAGAAATGCCAATGGGGCAGACTTCAGGAACAGGCCTGCCCAGCATGGAGGCCTCAGCCAGCTCCTTCCAAGAAGAGCAAGACAGGGCAACAGTAGGAGAAGTCAGCTCCTCAGGACAAAGGAGGGAAGGTGAGAAAAGCATTAAGCAGTAGTTTAAAGACATCAAAAGCAGAAATGAACCATTAAAGCTGCAATTATATAATCACCTATTGAAAATGGCCCCTACGAACGAGCAAAGGCTCATGTCTGCATATGATGCACATGAAGGAAAAATGATCATGAGCCATTTTACACCAACAGTGCAGCAACCACAATCAGCTGCAGATTATATCAGGACCAACCTGGAGGTCCTGTGCAAAGACATCCACCCAATGGATCAAATAGAATTGCACAAAAAAACAGGTGAGATGGTCTATGCCACATTGGCAGATAAAACCCTGGTAAACTATAGGCTGCAAAATAGCCTAAATAACACCGCTGCACAGCTTGCGCTGGAAAGGGCTTCCTCTCAAGCTAAAGACAATAGGATCAAAGCTCTGGAGGAAATTATAATAGAGCTTGGGCATGATCCTAAAGATGTTAAGGTAGTGCAAGAAATTCTGAAGCTGAGGGATGCTGATATGGCAACATTAAGAAAGATGTTAAAAATCCCAGCAACTCTTCATCCTCAAACAGAAGAGGTTGCCCAGCTCAGGCAAGAGAAGGATGCAGCTGCTATGCTCATGACATTATACAAAGAGCTCATCCATACTTAAGAAAAGTTGCAGGAATCAGAGGCTACCTTGCAAGCAGCATTACAGAAAAAGGAGGCAGGGCAAAGCTCAGAACCTCCTCCACAAACAATAAATCTTGAGGAAATCGCTCAAACCACTGCCCCTCCCAGCCAGCAGGTACAACAGGCAGCACCAACAACAAAGCAGGCTGAAAGCCTTGATATGCAAAAGCTGAGGAATGAAATTCAAGTCTTGGAGTCTCAGATGTCAGAGCTAAATCAAGCCAAGCACAGTCTGGAAAAAATAAATGAGAAATATGACAAGTCCAAGCAGAATGTCGCTGAAAGAGAGAGGGAGGTAAAGGCCCTCAAGAAAAGGATAACTGAGCTAGAAAAAGAGCTCACACTAGACAAGGTCACATCTGAGCTCAAAAGGGTCATATGGGGAAACATTGGTCAGTCCATCACAGATCAGTGGGAGTATATTGAGGCCATCCATGAGAAAATAATGCTCATTGGAAAAACACACAGAGAGATACAACAGGCAAGGGCATCTCTAGGCAATATGCCTGAGATTGCCACTAGAATGATAAACGTGCTAAATTACAGGACTAGCTCCCAGCTCATTAAAATGGGAATTGGAAACAGGACAGAGACCATCTCACTGATAAAAAGGGTCCTGACATTGAGAAACCTGATTCAGACCCTGGAAAGAAGAACCTAGGATATGCAAGAAGACATCAACAAATTCCAGAACAGGTTTATGGCATTGCAAAACAGGGGTCTACCTAGCCTGCTGGAGCCATCAGGAAAGTTGCTCTCACATGAGAAATATGCTAAGAGAGTGAACACTTTTGCAGGAAATCAAATCTTAGAGGCAGCAAGTTCATCAGCAGCAGGACCAGTAACAGGGCAGATCCTCTTCAACAGGGTGGAAAGTCTGTTTTTTATCATGAATGAAATCACACACTTGTTTGATGAGCCTCCCCATTTTTACAAATACATAGAGGCAGATGAGACCATGGGGTCAATTTTGAGGCATCAATTGCCTACACCGGATGTGTGGGAAAATTTGATACAATTACTGTTAAATCAAAGCCAGTAATTATGATTTTACTTTTTGAAAATATTTAAATTTTCATACACAGGAAGATAAAGACACATCAGCAGGTATGCAGAAAGAGGCTGAGCCAACTCAGCACAAGTATTTGGCCACCACAGCAGCACGAGCAGTCACAGGTGACAGGGCCGAGAAGCTACAGGAAAACACAGCTGCACAGACACGTCATTCAGTAGTTATAACAAAGCGCTCAATCGACTCCGTGAGCTCCAAAGGTCAAAATTGTTCTGACAGGAGTTAAGAGCCTTTAAAGTTTATTAAAGATTGTAATAAATTTTCATCTGCAATCTCTGTACGAGTTAAAGAAGATATTTTCCCTCTCAGATGACTCAATGCCTGAGATATTTTGTATGAGACTGCTATATATTCCCCCTCGCACTTGTTAGCAGGGGTTGGACATTGGATGTAAAAGATTGTTCATATCTATTCTGCTCTTCTTTTGTTGTAATCCTCAGAGAAGTAATACAAAGGATGATGGAATTTCCAAAGCTCTGTGTCTCTTGATGTTTTGCTGGTGTTTAGCTGAATGTTGCAGGATTCCTGCGTATCTCATGACTCAATAAGTTTCTCTTGTAACTCTTTGTTATGTGTTTGTTATCTTTCACATATCATTCATGTTTCCCATGTTTAAACAGTTAATAGCTAGGAAAAAGAATAGTTGCAGGACTTAATCACAGATTACCCTGAACTCAATCTAAGCTATTTTAAATGTCTTTCTTCAGTTATGGTAATGAAAGTGTAATTCTTAATTGCTACCTTTCACACTATATCATCACAGTGATCTATTGTTTCAGGAATTCAAGTTTGCTCCTGAGGAATACATCCCTTTCTCACATCCTAGCTTAGTGAAAAATTCTTAACTGCTTTTCACTGGTGGTTTACACTCCATTATCACAATCTAAAGTTTGTTTCACGAAATATATAAAAGGCACTGTAACTCCAGCTGCACCAAACTCAGGATTTCAAGAAACCAACTGCCACAGACTCCATTGCCCAATGGATTAATTTTACCTGCAGAGAACATTTCAAAAATATCAGAAAACATCCTCCCAACCAAACAAAAACCAAAGAAACCTTCATTTCATAACTAGCCTAAAATCTCCATAGAACAGAGACAAACCTAACAGAGAGAGCCCTCTCTGATTACAGCTGGGCTAGAAGCTGTAATCCAAAGATTGGTTAGTGGTTACCCCGGCCGTATTCCCTTGGGAGTCATAGGGAACAACCTGGGTGTTAACACTAACCAAGCACTAAAACCTTTCCTCAGAGTTGGGTGATCGCATTGGACCAACTGGCTAGAGAAGGAAGGCCATGCAACTAGTCTGACATACTGACTCATTAGTTGAAGAATGACGAAGGCTTGACAATCACCCGAGGGTATGCATGCAGAGATTTATATGTTTGCCTGCATCCTAGATGCAGTCTATTCCTGACATGAGTTCCCGGGCTTGGAGTGGACATGGTCACTAGCGGAGACTATTGGGAACACATATTTTAAGTTGTTGTCCAAATGCAGCTTCGAGGGAGTAATCATACTGTTGTCCTACCATTTTTTCACCCCAGTATACAGGATGATATTCGAACAGGATCCACCCTGCATGTCAAAGGAAGCAATGGAGGCATTGTTAGGCATTGCAGATTGGTATGCCTCACCGTCCGACACTTTCGTCCAAATGTTTAGTGCGGAGAAGTCTCTGCATGTTTTGCCAAAGTTTTCCTTGGATGTACTTGTCATGCAAGAAGTAGCGTATGACATCTCGACAAGATTGAAAACTAGACTGTAGTGGAAGAAGAAGGCACCTTGGCCCACTTTTCCATTGTAGATTGGGTTATATGAGATCCAAAGTATCAAGAAAGTGGATGTAGAAGCAGAGCATATGAATAAGTACTCGTTCGACCTCTAAAGCTTCAACCCATATGACCCACATTGCATTGTGAAGGATCACTACATGAGAGTTCAGTTCAACTAGATCCTGGGGCATTTCATTGGGTCAAGGAAGACTCATGGAGGTATTGCTACAATTACTCCATACCCAATGAACAGGTCGGCTTTGTCGTAGAGTGGTTAGAAAAGAAGCATCACAGAGAGCACCAACAGTAGCATCAGTAGTAGTAGCAACAGAGGCAACAAAGCTAAGCATACTTGTGCGCAACAAAGGGAAGAGGAAGATTCTCAACTGCATGGAGGAGGGGAAAAACTACAAGTTTCGAGAAGATCCACTTGTAGAACAAGAAACTATGGCTATTCAAGCAAAGAGGTAGTAGTGCAATGAGCACATCACGTGGAGGCATATGGATAAGAAGAGAATGGAAGAAATAGAGAAGGAGTTGCATGATCTGAGGGAGAAACTCCAGAAATAACAAGAGTTGTGCCAACAAGAGTTGTGCCAACAAGAGTTGTGCCAACAAGAGAAGGAAGTGCAATAGCAGCAGATATAGTAGGGGGCGCATCATGTATAGACAAATGAAGTAGTGCCTATACAAGTAGTTGATTCATCTGAACAATTGGCATCAGGTGAATAGGCTGAACCATCACCAGGGAAAGACTTCACTCATGAGATATAACAGGCGCTTGAACAGTTGGATGTAGACATGGAGCATCAGGAGTTGGAATAGGACATCGACCTCATGCCTCACCACAAAGAGGTCAACTCACCCACTTCATTTCATCCAGATGATGGTCAAGTCTCAAATGAACAAGGAGGCACTAAGATCCTTGGTGATCA
Organism: Pinus taeda; assembly: GCA_000404065.3. Classification (NCBI taxonomy): domain Eukaryota; kingdom Viridiplantae; phylum Streptophyta; class Pinopsida; order Pinales; family Pinaceae; genus Pinus; species Pinus taeda. The sequence goes on along the minus strand of APFE030633553.1, from coordinate 1,751 downwards.
GCTGGAAGTAGAAGTGCACAACATCTCCTTTGATGAATCTCATCATAGAGTTGTGCAGTCTCACAGAGCACTGAGTCTAGAGAACCAAACATCTCTTATGTAAGTTGAAGAATAGGTGATCATGACTGATGTGCACAAGCATTCAGCTACTTTGGTCAATGTAATTATCTTATATGCCAAAGCCACTATGTCAAGTGTTCGTTTCCTCATAGCTGAGAATGAGCAAATGGCGAAGGAACTATAGGTGGCCAAGCATGGAGGAAACTTGGTGACAATGTCTGCATGAGCTGAACTGAAGAAAGCAATACTAGATGAAGTATTTTCCATTGACACAATTATGTGAGCATTGTACTCCAAGTTTGGTACCGTGCACCAAGCAGTCATCCATCTTCACAGTTGGTAGCAACGATGCATGAGGAGAGTACACATCTTGAATAACATACATGCTGTTGTTGATAAAATGCAAGCATGGACGATGAAGTACAAGGGAGACCTGCTTCACTTGCCAAAGATGATGAGGGCCAATGCAGTTGAGCTATAAGCACGTATCCAAAGTTAGATCTGGAGCTATGAAGGCCTACTACAACTCATCACTGGCATATAGGGTTCTCATGCACAAGTATTCAAGAGCATAGATGTTATAGTGCACACACATGTGATCCCATCACTTGGGACTCTCACACAGGCAAAGAAAAAGAAGCAGGTCTGATAGGAGCTTGACTCGTACTTTGACGAGTTGATGTGCACTGCCATAGGCCCAGACCATGGAAAATTTTAGGGGCGAATGTTCACCCTTTGGCGAAATTAAGGGGTTTTAAATTTTTAGTGGGCGAATATTTTGTATCATAGTACATTTTTACAACTCACCTCAAATAGCCCACCTTATTTTAAGGGAGAGGGTAGAAAGTTAAATTTAGCCATTGAAATTAGGAGTTACAACCTTCCATTCACCCTAATTTTCAAGAATAGGTTTTATTTAAGTGAATCCTATGGGCCAAATACCATATTTATAAAAAGGTATGTAAATTTAATAAAATATAATAAATGAGAGGTATGGTAATAAATAAAACATTTTTTATAGTTACTCCATAAGTCACCTTATATACATGCAAGGGTGTAAACAAATAAAAATATAAGTAAAGTGGAGGTAAGGTAAATAAATAAAATTCCTTTTTATACTTACTCAAAAGGTATGGTAAATAAATAAAAATATAAATAAACTAGACGATTGGTAAATAAATAAAACCTCTTTTTATATTTAGTCCATAACCCTCGTTCTATTTATGAAGGCTCAAAAAAGAGGTTTTATTTAAGTGAATCCTATGGGCCAAATACTATGTTTGTAAAAGAGGTATGGTAAATTAATAAAAACATAAATAAATGAGAGGTATGGTAAACAAATAAAACATTTTTTTATATTTACTCCATAAGTCACCTTATATTTACGAACGCTCAAAAAATGCGTTATATTTAGGTGAAACCTATGTGGGAAAAATAATATGGGACAAATACCATGGACTAGATTGTTATTAATACAATGCAAAAAAACATTATTAACCCGTATTAATAAAAATAAAAATGGCACATGGTATTGACCCATGGTATTCACCAAAATGGCACATGGTATTGACCCATGGTATTCACCTAGAATGTAGCCTATTTAAATGGGGGAATTAAACAAGCATAGATCCATCTTTACTCTGGATCTACTAACCCTCGAGAGGTATCAAATATCGTGATATGCAAACTAG
>APFE030633546.1:67860-87173 GCA_000404065.3 Pinus taeda | reverse complement strand
AGACACGATGATCGATTTAACTTAGGCAAAGAGGGTTTTTTAGCCATTCTGAGGAGCATGAGTATAGGTGAGTGTGGTTTATAGCACAGTAGGGAGACTGACATGATGGCAGTGACATTTTACTGTGTAACATACCATTTTACCTTGCTGTGAAAGACTTTTTACTCACTTTTTCCCTAATTGTTTCGGAGCATATTGCGGGAGATTGGGGAGGTCATTCATTGAGCTGCCAGTTACATGTAAGATCCAAAGCCTTGAGCTTCATTTTCATGTCTTATATTTCTATTTTTAACCATTTTTAGGTTTTTTGAGGGGGGATTTATCAAAAACAAATCTCGCTCGGTCGGCATGACTTCCAGGCATGAAATCATGCCGACTGAGGTTAATTAACATAGCCTATCATGCCATCAGTGCAACTATTTTTAAAACAGGCACACTGATGCCATGTATAGGGAAAAACCCTATTTCCTCATAAAACCACCATTGAAAATTGAAATTTATGGGCCAAGCATGATTGTTGTCTCAAATCTATGGCTTTTGTAGGAAAGAGTCACTGAAAATGGTAGACTGGAAAGAATGGGAGCATGAAGATGTGGACACCTAGGCACCGAATGATCCAAATTACCTCAAAGCTTTGAGGGCCTATGGGCTCCTAAAATTCTTTCTCATGCCAGGGATGCGGGCCCAACCTGAGTTTCCTTGGTACCTAATTAGTCTTTGGGACATAAATCAAGAAATATTCGTCATTGGTGATCAGGAGCTGGAGTTCAAAACTTTAGACATATATTTTATCACAGGACCGTCCTGAAGAGGGGAACCAATCAACTTATATGGGCCACGACTGATTGGGGCAAGCATATCGATGTTGCTCACCGAACATTGCCTTGAAGCCCTCAAATCCAAGAGTGGAAAGATTAAGATTTCCACTGTTAAGGATCTAACATTGAGAGTGCTACTGTTGATTATCAATAGAGTGGTGGGGTCCCAGGTAGTGCATGAGACTAACAAGTCAAAGTTCCTCTATGCTATCGATTGCACAAGACTAACATATTCAACTAGGTAGAGACCATGACTCTCAACATAAAATGCCAGCTGACCAAAGCTAAGGCGGGGAATCTAAATCAATTTTGCTTTGGATCCGTACTAGTGACCTTTTTCTTGGAACGAGTGCCACTGTTCTAGTACCAGTTGACTGAGGTAGATCCTCCCATGCCATGTGACCTACATATGGCTGCTGGAGTCGTTTGATGCCCAGGATCACTGGGGGCCAACACATGTCGTACAAGCTTGCATTCTTTTCATGGCTACGATGACAGAAGGTCGTCGTGGAGGATTGGCCATATAGTGGCACTGACTTCTGTTGGGACCCAGACATGCCACTAACAAATGGAGAGGATTTTGAAGATGAAGGTAAAAAAATAATTTTAAATTTTGTGATTTTTTTTTAATTGTTTTTGGTATATATGTGTTTATAAAATTTCACTTTGTTAATGCGGACGTTGGACCAGAGCATCCTACTAGGATGAACCTAATAGTCAGGTGCATCGCTTGCTCGATTAATGTTGTTGCTCCTTATTAGGAGGGGAGTGAAAACAAGGAGGAGATTGCAAGGAACCTTGAGGGGTTGACTCGTGGTATCCTAGAGTATGCTCGGGTGGGATAAATTCCTCACCAGTACCAGAGACACACAGTGGGAGTATCAGATCAGATCCGCTAACTGCTGACTCGTGTTGCACAAGCCGTGTCATGCTATCAAGATCACCATACTAATTAGTTCCTAGGTCAAACACTTACATATTTTGAGGCCTGTGTGCCACATATATATGAGGCCTGTGAGCCACCAATGTTATTTTGGACACACATATTATTTTTTGGGTTTTGATGTATAAAAAATTATCACCATATATATATATATATATATATGTGTGTGTGTTGTATTTTCTTGCTTACTATGGTACAAATGGTTTGTTTTATCTTTTCACATGTTTTGTAAATGTCTATCCAACACATAATTAGCTAATTCATCTATCAATGCATTCATGCGCCTAGGAATATGATGATATCTAATGTAATCAAAATGTATTTCCAGTAGATGAATACGGAGATATATTCTTAATATTTGAGGGTTTCTAACAGAATATTTCCCGTTGAGTTGAAGGATGACAAGCTATCAATCTAGGTTGACAACCAACTCTCAAATGTCAAGAGAAATGGCTTCTGACAACAGTTCGATGACTGCACTTTATTCAGCAATGTTGTTAGTTGTACAACCTAAACAGATACCTTGAAGTTCAATCAACTCACTGTTAGGGTAATAAATAGGCCATGTTGCAAATGATAGGTTTTGGGTACTACGGAAAGCACCATCAATGAAACTAATTTGAGAAGTTGTAGATATCTGCAAAGCAAGGAAAACATAGTAAACATGAAAGATGTTTGAAAACTAACACACCAAACCACACTGCACAAAAATGAGTGACACACTAATGTACACAAGTAACCATGCAAGGTGATCTAAGCATAGTACTTCTTGAGAGAGTCCATGCTAGGACTCTAGTAATCGATAAACATAGATGAACACTGGAGTTTTACCATTGACATGATGAGTAGGCATCAACTCAACCAAATAATAGAGTAGAACTCATATAAGGCATTGCCCCAATGCCCCCTGGGCGAGGGAGGGTTACGAGTTAGATGAAAACCTCATTGTAATAATTGGAAATCGTGAAAAAATCAGGGAGGGAGAAAAAAACCTGAATCCATGAAGAGATAAAGGTGCCTTCAGTTGAAAGATCTTGACAGTGGCAGGATAAACTGACATGTTAATAGGCGGCTGAGAAGAAAACTTCTCAACACACATAAACATGACTGTCAGGCTAGGTAAGAATGAGGAATGAGGATGAGTATCATTCCATGGTGGTTCGTCGAGAGACATTACTTCCATGATACTTTGGTCAGCAAGAAAAGGCTCAGCTAAGGGATCAAGCGATTCCAAAGTACCAAGCCATGGGGATTACAAATATGTATAAAGAGAGTACTTCGAAATAAAAGAATCGGAAGATGATGAACTCAAAGCTGAAACAATCTCCACGTAATTGATTTCAGTGGGACTAAGTGGCATAACCTCACCCCAAGTATCAACAAAATTTGGTGAAGGTATGACCCAAGGGTCAAATTTGATCGAGACCATGTTGACAGAGGCAACATGAGGAGGTGGGAGTGGAAAAATTCCCATTAAGGCATAATATTTTAAAATACCTGCCCCCACACTCTTATAGGGAGAACCAGTGTGCTTGACGTATAGAACATTTCCATCCAAGGAGGAAGAGGAAAAGAAAGACAGCTGGTCGACAATGACAATCTTCACTTGATGGGGAAAACGAATCACGTAAAATAAGGAGGAGGTTATAGCATGCATAGCATGGGTCCAGCTCTAGCCAAGTAGAAGATAGTAATTGAGATTGGCGTCAATAATCTCTACCTCGACTTGCACCATATTGCCTTCCAGAGTAATGGCAAGGTTAGGTAAGACACCAAAGTGTGACAAATCATGCCCAATGAAAGCTTCCAAAGTTTTCGGGGATTGGATCAAAGCAGGAGAACCAATAGCCTTCCAGCATGTGATTGACATGATGCAGGTGGAAGCACCTTCATCGATGACAGTCCTGTGGATGGTCTTCTCATTGATGATTACCTAAATGAGAAAGGAAATTTAATGATGGAGACACAGAACATGGTTCTCTAGATCGAAACATATCAAAATGGAATTGGTGGGATTGATACCCCTGATGGTTGACAACGAAAATTTTTGTTGTGATGAGAAGCTTTGAAGCACCTCGAGAGCTGACATAGTTGATGGTACCTCAGCCAAATCGTCAACAATATTATAGTGTTGAGCAGCTCGGGCATTAGGATTGTATGAGGATTTCCGCAGCACAACTCAAGAGGGTGGTTGTATAGCAGAATCAGGGTTAGGGTGCTCGATATGAAGAGGGTCAGAACTTGGGGTAGAAGAAGAAGGGGTGGCTTCTTTCTCTTTCCCAGCTGTCGGAGTTGGAGTTTGGTAATATTTCTATCTAGTAGCCACATTAATAGGCACACTCATCATGAACACTTGAGACCCTAAGGAAGCAGATGACTGACATTAGTCTACCATTTGGGTCTGCTAAGATGGAAAGGGCTCTTTGAGGATAGTGGGGGTCCCTTTGAGCAAATGAGTAAGTTTGGATCATCAGGGACAATCCTTAGTGTAGTGATCCTCCTTGCAAATGAGGTAGGGATACTTAGGTTTTCGTTGTGAAGATTCACCAGCAAATGATTTGGGATGACCTTATTTTGGGGCATCAACTTTACCCTTGCCTTTGCCTTTCTTCTTACCTTTCGAGGATTTGTCTGCTGCAATAGACTGGACAACATGGACCTCTAAGGTTTTACCAGGGCCAAGTGGATTCTAGGAAGAACTATTGGGAGTAGTATTCGAGATAGACTTCTATTTGGAAGAAGATTTAGCAGGGGCCTAGGATACTGAACCAATAACTCCATCGACAATTGGTGCAACTTGCAACTTTGATGTCGTGGGATCGGATGATGGTTGCAGAGAATTGGGTAATAAATCATACAAAGTGCCAAACTGAGAGTAAACTAGATCTAAGTACTTGGCATGAGCAGTGAATTGTTCTTCAGTAACACATCCACCCATGGCTATATCATGAGAAATTGAGGCCACGAATGATTTAGTGAACCATTCGGTGGGAAACTGATCAGGAATCTCAAATTTGATCAAGCGATATCTACATCTCCATTAATGGATGTGATTGGAGATATGTGTCGTAGTATCTTGCTTAAGTTATGTGAGAAAATAGGTACCAATTTCATAGTGAACTGGTAACTGGAAATGCATGAGGAAAGCCATGGCTAAAGAGTTAAATTCATGGTAAGTACTTCGAGGAAGCTTGATGTACCACTTGGATGCAGCACTTGCGAGGGTTCGTTGGAAAAGATGGAGACGAATGGAATCATCAACGTAAGAGTTCAAAGAGCACCAGAAGTGATATGTCATCATGTGGGCATGACGATCTTCTTTTTCTTTCCCATCGAACTTTGGACAATCGCTTGGTATCTTGGATGGCACTGGGGACCAGTATGGCAAGTGAAGAATTGGATCATTCACAAGGTGAGACACATCTAGCAACTCTAGTGTGGCCAAGAATGGAAATTGAGTATTAAAAGGAATAGGAGGTCGGTAAGTGGGTCCGAGCGAAGCAACCCATCCCTGCTGGTAAGGATTTTGGCTCCACAGTGGGGGATTTTGGCCATGTGGCATGTGATGTTGCCCCCATTGTGGGTTACCTTGGCCATAGGGAGGGTTTTGGCCTTGAATACCTTGGAACTGTCCAGTCATAGGTTGCTAATAAGCAAAGTAAAGGTTAAAAGGTTGTTGAGCCTGCTAACCTTGAACATATGGATATTGTACCTGCTGTCCCTGAACATATGGGTGGTGAACCTGTTGTCCTTGGACAAGAGGATTTTGGACCTGGTGTCCTTGGGCATAAGGTTGATACACTTGTTTCCCTTGGACATATGGATTTTGTACCTGTTGTCCTCGACCAAAAGGATTATGTAGGTATTGACCTAGGACATTAGGGTTTTTCACCTGCTGCCCTTAGCCAGAAGGATTATGGACCTGTTGACCTACGAAATTAGGATTTTGGGCCTGTTGCTATAGGACTTGACCCTTGCCTTGCCCTTGCAAGGGTTGAACGTATTGATATGTATACAAGGGTTGCTGCTACCCAGGTTGGTTTTGTTGCTAAAACGATTGGCCTTGCGGCTGTAAAATTTGTCCCTGGGGTTGCAGAGGTTGGCCCTGTGACGACATGTGATGGGAAGTTTGTGGAGAATATTACATCTTCTGCTACACGGTTTGCTGCAGCTATTGTAAGGGTTGCCCTTCTGGTTGTTGCAGTTGCCCTTGCTACAAGATCATTTGCATTTGCTATTGCGTGGATAGCCCTTGCTGTAACAAAGGTTTCCCTTGTACTAACAAAGGTTTCCTTTGTTGTTGTAGAGGTTGTCCTTGCTATTGCAAGGGTACTTGAACAGTGGTTGGAAAATTTATGAACTAAATCTAGCCATAGCCACCCCAGAAAGTGGATGAGCCAGGCTAAATTTACTGCCTAGACTGAAGGGTGTAAGTTTGATTAACCATTCCTTGAGAACCATATGGAACGTAAGGAGTTTGGTATTGGACCTGTTAGCCTTGTTGTCATGTGGCCCAAAACAGATCCAAATATGCTCTCTAAGTCTTCAAAAGTTAGTAAAATCAGGCCAAAGATCAAAACAATCATAGGAGGAGAGCCATTAGAATGGCAGAAAAGAACTATCAGGAGGCCAAAAACACATAAAAACAGTGAAAAACTGAGTATCAAAGGCATAAACAGTGAAATTCACAGCAGTTGTCAGATCTGGCCGATCAACGATCTAGATTTGATTAGTGAGTCATAATCGGTGGATTGAGGGCGGACCATACGAAACTTGCGATGGCAACCGGCAGAGTCAACTGGGACCGTCGATCAAGCTCGTAGATCAACGGCCCACGTTGCATTGCAGGATCACTATCGAAGAACACAATAGAGTGCTCACCAATGGCCTAGGGCATGAGTGATATGCGATTGCAATCAATCGCATCAGCAGATCAGAATCAGGGAAACATTATGGAGCAAGGCCTTTATACATGTATATGTGCGATGCAATTAGCCAGAACATATGGTTATATAAATATTATTGCATAAGATTTAAGATCTGCCAAAGGCATTTTCCTATGAATTTTCACATATTTCACATATTTCGTTATTTAATGAAATAAAAAGGGATAGCACCGATGTAATAAAACTTGGACCCAAAGGGGTTTGGGAATGAAAATATATAATATTTCAGATTCATCAAAGCCATTTTTTCAAGATTTTTAAAGTTTTTTACATATTTCAAAATTCAAAGGGAAGACTAGGAACAGGCCATTTGCGACTTTTGATAGCGATAAGGACAAACTCGATAGAGGAATAGACAGTGTTTAAGGACTTTTGAAGTCTAAAATAAATGGAGCTTGGCAGGATTTCGCAGTGTTGCAGTTTTTTTCTGTGTAAAATAGAAACCAGTCATTGTTAGTATTTGAAAGGATTTCAAAGGCCCGAAGACCCATTCCATCACTGAACAGAGGCCAAGAGATAGAGACCAGGAGACAAAAAGCTGGAAGGGAAAGGAAAGAGCACAAAACAACCAAACTAACAAATGATCATGGAGTGTCAATGGCATGAGCGAGCCACCTGACAGCGCAACACATTTACCAGAATTTGGTTACTATGCTATTAGAAAAAGAAACCTTTGAGCTCATGCATGCCTAGTCATGGCATCAAATAGTTAAGAAGATAAGGGGATAGATTAAGACACCTCGAGCCTTTGAGAGCTTGGGAGCATTTGAAATGCCTATAAATGGTTGATAGTTAGAAGTATGAGGGGTTCAACTTTTGGGGATTGTGGATACTCTATTACTCTAGCTTCTCATCTTCATTCTAGCAATATAAGTTTCTTTTGTTGTTACATGTTCAATTCCCATTTTCTCTTCTATTCTAAGCTTGCACTTGAATAGGTTATTCATATTTTCTTCTGTGTCTAATGTCAGATAACTGTCATCTTATCTCTACGTTGATAAATTAGATTTGCAAGCTTCATTTACTTCCTATAGCTAGCCATTCATATGTCTTTATGTATGCATCTGTTGGTATATTCAGTATTCTCCATCTATCCATTGAATCTATAAATTACTGAGCATTAGTGGTCTAAAGCCTTGTAAGTTGAGGGTGTCCATGCATGTCTTGAGTGAAAAAGGAGTTGAAACAGTCATCTGACTTGATCCAAACCATTATCTGACCTGGGTCTTAACATTGGAAGCCCAATGTTTTATATCTTCTCTTTTTCCTCTTATGATACACTATAGCAGTTTTGTTATAGAAAAATGATGAAGGCGTAGAACACCCCGTGGTGTTTTTCAGCAAAACTCTGAGGGATGCTGAACTAAGGAATGACCTTGTTGAAAAAAAAGCTTATGCTCTCATAAAATCCTCAAAGGCATTCAGAATTTATATTCTGCATTCCAAAGTGGTTGCATATGTACCTTCAGCCTCAATAAAATATGTCTTAACTCAGCTAGATACTGATGGAAAGAGAGCTAAATGGATTGCAAAATTCATAGAGTTTAACATAGAGGTGAAGCCCACTAAGCTTGTCAAAGGCTAGGGCTTGGCTAAACTTATGGATGAGGAAAATTGTAGTTTGTTAGGCATCAATTGCATGGGTTCAAATTCAGGTGATGAGTAGATAGAGGAAGCAACAGAAGAGCAAGAGAAGAATTAGTCTTTGGCTGAAAATCTAGCCACCTACGAATGGTATTCCAGTGTAGTTCATTTTTTGCAGAAGCTAGAAGTCCCTCCAGGGCTTAGCTTGAGTCAAGCCTAGGCCATTAAGCTCAGATCAGCCAAATTCTGCATTAATAAAAACCTGATTTATTAGAAAAACCCATCAGGAATCCTCTTGAGATGTCTAGATAAAGGACAATCTGTGGAAGTCATGCACCATTTCCACTCTAGCATCTGTGGAGGGCATCATTATTGGAAAACCACAGCCCACAAAATCCTGAGAGCTGGTTATTATTGTCCTAATATGTTCCCTAATGTGTTTTCTTCTATGAAATCTTGTGACAAATGTCAGAGTTTTGCAGGAAGACAATAGCTGAAATCTCTTCCCTTGAAGCCAGTACACATCAATGGTCCCTTCCAGTAGTGGGGCTTGGACTTCATAGGTGAGATTAATCCACATTCTAGTGGCAAACACAAATGGATCTTGGTAGCCACTGATTATTTCAACAAATGGATTGAGGTCGTACTCGCTAAAACTTCTAATCAATAGGCTATCATAAGTTCTTGAATGGGAATATTTTCACTAGATTTGGTTTCCCAACCAAACTAGTCACTAATAATGCAACAAATTTCAGGGTAGAAGAATTGGTGGACATGTGTGAATCCATGGGCATTCAATTGGTGCATTCTACCTCATATTATCCTCAAGGCAATGGCTTGGAAGAATCATCTAACAAGAGTCTTGTAAGGATAATAAAAAAAATGTTGGAGGACAACAAAAAGAGCTGGGATTCCAAGTTGAAGTTTGCACTATGGGCCGACAGAGTTACCAACAAGAAGTCCATAGGAAATTCTCCATTTAAGCTAGTTTATGGTGATGATGTTGTTTTTCCTATTCAGCTGATTCTTTCTATGGCCAAATTCTTTCAAGAAGAACAGGATGAAACGAATGACATGGTAAGGAGAATGAATAACTTGGTTGAATTACAGTAGATTAGAGAGCAGCTGGTTGAGAAGTCAAAAGTTCATCAAAAGAAAATCAAAGAAACCTTTGATAGGAAGGCAAAAGTGGACAATTTCCAAGTTGGTGACTGGGTTCTCAAATGGGATTCATTGAAGGAAAAGAAAGGTAATCATGGTAAGTTTGATCTGGCTAATCAATGGTCCAGATCTGATTGGTGGATCGCATCGGTGGTCGCAATCAATGGATTGAGGGCAGACCATATGAAACTTGCGATGGCAACCAGCAGAGTCAACTAGGACCATCGATCAAGCATGCAGATCGATAGCCCACATTGCATCGCAGAATCGCTATCAGAGAACACAACAGAGCGCTCACCATTGGCCTAGGGCATGAGTGATATGTGATTGTGATCAATCGCATCGACAGATCGAAATCAGGGAAACATTATGGAGTGGGGCCCGTATACATGTATATGTGTGATGTGATTAAGCAGACTCAACGGCTATATAAATATTATTGCATAGGATTTGAGATTCACCAAAAGGCATTTTCCTATGTATTTTCACATATTTCATTATTTAACGAAATACAAACGGATAGCAACGATGCAATAAAACCCAGACTCGAAGGGGTTCAGGAATGAAAATATATAATATTTCAGATCCGCCAAAGCCATTTTTTCAATGTTTTTAGTGTTTTTAACGTATTTCAAAATACAAAGGGAAGACTAGGAATAGGCTATTTGTGACTTGCGATAGCGATAAGGATGGACCCAATAGAGGAATAGATAGTGTTTAAGGAATTTTGAAGTTCGAAATAAACAGAGCTTGGCAGGATTTTGCAATGTTGCAACGTTTTCCTGTGTAAAACAGAAAATAGTCATTGTTAGTATTTGAAAGGATTTCAAAGGCCCGAAGACCCATTCCATCATAGAACAGAGGCCAGGAGATAGAGACTAGGAGACAAAAGGTTGGAAGGGGAAAGGCAACAGTGCAACACAGCCAAACTAACAAATGATCATGGAGCATTGCTGGCACGAGCGAGCCACTTGACAGCGCAGCACATTTACTAGAATTTGGTTACTATGCTGTTAGAGAAAGAAACCTTTGAGCTCATGCATGTCTATTCATGGCATCAAATAGTTAAAAAAATAGAGGGGATAGATTAAGACACCTTGAGCCTTTGAGAGGTTGGGAGCATTGTAAAAAGCCTATAAATGGCTAATAGTTAGAAGTATGAGGGGTTCAACTTTTGGGGACTGTAGATACTTTGCTACTCTAGCTTCTCATCTTCATTCTAGCAATATAAGCTTCTTTCACTGTTACATGTTCAATTCCCATTTTCTCTTCCATTCTAAGCTTGCAATTGAATAGGTTATTCATGTTTTCTTTTGTGTCTAATGCCAGATAACTATCATCTTATCTCTCTATTGATAAATTATATTTGCAAGCATCATTTACTTCCTATAGCTAGCCATTCATATGTGTTTATGTATGCATCTACTGGTAGATTCAGTATTCTCCATCTATCCATTGAATCTATAAACTATTGAGCATTAGTGGTCTAAACCCTTGTAAAGCTAAGGGTGTTCATGCATGTCTTGAGTGAAAAAGGAATTGAAACAATCATCTAACTTGATCCAAACCATCATCCATTCCAATAGTTTAGAGAACAATATTGAAGATTTATATGTTACCAGGCATCTCCGAGCTACAACCTAGGAGAGCTTCCTGGAGTGATAATAGGACCTGAGCCTCATAGGGCTACTGATACTGGACATTGCTCAACCCAGATGGACCAACGAGATTTTGAACCTATTGGTACTGGACATTGCCTGATCCAGTAGGATTAGAAGGGTTGTGAATAATGCCAGACGAAGGCTGGTTCATACTAGGCACGTGAGCTTATGAGCCACTCACATTGGTGGTGCTTAACACCATAGAAACATTCAGGCTTTTCCCCCAGGTGGTGGCACAGCTTGGCCACTGACTAGAGGGATGGAGGAACTGATAGAGACATTCCTCGACACTGCCGGTTGAACCAGACGGGTGACTGGGATTGACGATAGAAGAGGGTTCAAAATGGTGGGTTGCATCAAGAATGAGGTAACAGCTTGTTGGTAGGTCGAGTTCGTAATGAACAGACTTGAAGTAGGCATGGCATTGGACACCCAAACAAGGTTATGGTAAAGTGATGAGGCACTAGGTGTACTTGAAACCAACTGTGCCAAAGACACATAATTAGGCGGCACACTGGCGGGAATGCTCCCTGTATAGGGGAAACCTTCAGGAGGAGAAGGATGTTCTTCCCCCTTGATAGTGTGTGGAGTAGAAACTTCTGACTCCTCCAGAGAGGTGACTGGAGCATCACCTTTGAGTTCCATATCCAGGAACAAACGATGAAGAATGACCAAAGAAGTACGAGGGGATAATTCCAAAGGAACACCCGACTAATCATATGAATTGTAGGGACGCTTTGGTGATATGACAACAAGGTCAAACAAAGGATTCAGAGGATAGATAACCAATCCAAGCTGACTATCAATGGTCGATGAACTCTTAGGAGTTTGAATGGGACTATCCAGAGATTTCGACCCAATATCAGTAGATGACCCAATATCTAAAGTAGGCAGATGATGAGATGACAAAGGTTGAATTCTCAGAACAATTCTGAGTTCAACACCTTGGTCCTCAAGTGACTCTGGTAACTTAGGAAACGACTCCTCAGGTATTCTTTCATATGGAGGAGAGGAAGAGGAATTAGGTGAACCATTTCCATGATGACCTTGTCTTAGGAAAAAAAATAGATAAACTTCAAGGCTTTAAAATGTTCTTTAAGAGAAACTCATGATTTGGTCTAGAAAAGACTAACAGGACGTTATCAGATCATGGGCAATCAATTATTAAGATGCATAAATATACTGGCGTTCTTTCATTTTTTAAGAGTCGAGAAAGGAACAAAGATGACTCTATCACTTTTGATTGGAAAGAAGCTTGAATGGACAAGTACTTGAATGATATTTTAAGTTTAATGAGTCAAAAAGATCAAATGACTACTCTAGGTGATCTCGATACATAGGATTACCAGGCAACCGTGAACTGTAGAATACCTCCCGGTGAATCAAGAAGTAAGGGCAGACAATCTCCTCAAATGTTGTGTCCGGTGTATCATGTTTGCAAGGTAGCCAACTTGGCTTCCTATGGATAAAAGATTGCAACCTAGAGGGGTCTCCTGATATATATTCGATGATATAGAGAGCACAAATCCGTACTAGTGCTATCTAATGCCGAAGATAACAACAACTACTAGGTTTAAAGACGTCGGAACATGTCTCTAGCCTAGACCTTCTAGATATGATCGTTAGATGTCAAATGCACCTTAGGCTAATTGAGTTCATTTTAAAGTTTATCTTGAGTTATGTCTTAGTTTTTAGGCCTTAGCGATGTGACTCGATCCTTAAATGCAACTAAATGGGACAAGACCCTTTCAATTCGATGAATTTCCTACACTAGAGAGGGTAGAAAATACACAATCAAATGTAAACAACCAAGCAACTGAAAGTAGAATGATCTTTCACTACTTCACTTTTCGAAAAAATAAACTAATGAGAAATGCATTCCAATTCCTAATTTCTTGACAAGTACATTTCTAATAGTCCTTTCAAAAGCAAAAGAGTTTTTTTCTTTTTCAAATGCTAACGCAACCCTAGTATTTAATGATGTTGACTATCATAACATAATAATGAAACAAACTAGAATTTCATACTTTTTCATGAAATGACAAAATGAACTTTCGCATGCAACACTTCAATGACAAATTTTCGAGAGAATTAGCTCTTCAAGAAAATGAAAACATGAAAAAAGAGACTTGATCAAACTAATGAAACACTGACTTTACCAAAATCAAGACAAGTAATTTGATCCATGCCGGAAAAGAAACATTTAGGCAAGCAAACAAAAACTCTTCAAACTTGTGTAATGGAGGTCAAAGTTGTAAAAGGACCACAAATGGAGTGCAAGGAGTAATTACACCAACAACTTGACTCACTGAGTTCACAATCAGCTAAATGTATGACAATCTAGATGCCATAGTATCACTAACCATCCAATGACCCAAGAAATCAAGTAGAAAGATGCCAAACCAACAAGAAAACAAAACCAAATGAAAAGCAGCTTTCTAGTCAAGGAGAAAATGGTCTAAAAGGCTTACGGGGTCGAAATCAGAAGAGAAAAACACACTAGCCAAGATTGGGGATAAACCCTAATATTCACTAACAGGCATCGGCTTGACTGCCTAACTAACAACAAGAGCTAGAGGGAGGTCGAAGCGACTATTTTTTAGCATATCACATTGATCGGCGTGACTATCATCGGATTAAGCACACTCAGCGAGGGATCCAAGCTTTTTCTTCTTTTTTTTAAATAGGGACCAGATCTACTATCATGAATTTCCAACTCAGAATAGTAAGTAGATGAAATGAAACAGAACCAAAAGGAAAAAGTGGAACTAGAAAAGTTGACATGAAATCATAAAATCTCAAAAAAGACAAACAGAAGGATTTGCTCCCCAGTATGGTCACCAATTTTTGGTGAAGTAAAATTAAAAGTGTTGACACAAACAATTTCTCTAGCCTGATAACGGGTTTAGCCACAACTGATACATTATATGGAAGATTTCCTTAGGTTAGAACCAATTAAGAGGGCCTACCTCTTAGTACGCTTATCTAGTTTGATGATGTCCTTGCTTGCTCGCTCCATCTATCTCTCGTTTCCTTCTTCAAGCACCTTAAACAAGTAAACAACAACAAACAACTATGATAATAGACTAATTGAAATTCAACCTACTTAACAAGTCAAGAAACATTAAGCCATGGACATGTAAGATGACACATCATGTAGGAAATCAATTGATAGTTGCATATACATTTAATCAAGAAGAGATTACAACCATTTTCTTGACGTTGTTATTCTCCTCTGACAAAACCAGGTTCCCACACACTTCTGCTAGCATTCCATGATGGCCTCAACAATAATAGTTTTAAGGCCCTTCCCTTTAGGATTCACACTAAGCAAAATTCGCACTTCTCCCTCAGACAATTAGAGAGCTACAACTATGAATAGCTTGTTGTTTACTCCAAACTTAATTAGCACTAGCACACCTACATTAACACTAGATTGTGCTTGGGGAAATGGATCCTATTTTCATGGGATAAATTATTATCTCTTGAGGTAGTTCTATCATTATATGGGAAAGGGGCCCAAACTAACATCATCAACCCCATCCGGAAAAACCATTTACCAAAATTTCATTATGAAGCTTCTAGAGTTGGAATCTTCGGCTCTTAATTTAATAAACCTTCCACAAGAGGACCACCCCGACTAGAACAAAGCTCAGTTGCTCTGGTCGGTGCTAGGGATAGTGTTAATCCCTACATATAGGTGTGAGGAGGGCAAGGGCCATTAACGTTGGTCTTCTAAACTGGGAAAAACAAAGGATTTTTTGGAAATGGTGCAAAAGGGAATTGCTCTGCTCATGAAGAGGGACACAATGGCAGTTTCTACATGAAGGGTAAGCATATAGGGTTCATTGCAAAGGTCCTCCAAGATCAAGGAATGGGAAGTACAGGGACAATGACAAAATGTTGTGTAACAGTGATGAAAATAACTTTGAAACTGGACACGAAGCCTGTTAAGCAAAGGCCATATCGCCTTAATCCAAAATTCAAGGAAGATAGGTTTCTGGCTAGATTCCATCAATAGTTTTAGAAGGAGTGTGAAAAAGCTTGCCACTGTTGGGTTGTGTTATATTCTTTCCATGACTAGCCACCATAGTTAACCAGGCAGTTAGAGGGGGGGCGAAGCCCCCCCTTCGTTGTGCTGATTGCGTAGTGGGGGGGTCACATGGGGGGGGGCAGGCGGTAGCCGCCCCTATATGAGGGGTTTGAGGGGGTGGTTAGCCCCCCTCTATGGGGTCCAGGGCAATGCCACAGGGAAATTTTTTTTGGAGCCTATATTAGGTTGGGCGAACCTACCTATGGTTTTGTGCATGGTTTTGGATGCGATGGTTTTCGGTCCATGGTTTTGGATGCAAACGTTTTCGATCCATCGTATTGGATGCTTCGACATGTATAAATATGTATTGTAACATTGAAAGGAATATAATGAAAAATCAAGCTGGTAGTCCCAATTTTGGGATCCAGGGGAAAATATCTGTGTATATGTGTTTTATGTATTATGCTCTCACATTGTTTATTTTCTATTCTTAGAATTCGTATGCAGGTAATTTCTGTATGGGCTTAAGACCTCCATTTTGTATTAGAGTTGTTTTTGCTTCAAGGGGATGCCTATGTTTCTGAGCAGTTTCGCTCGAGCTTATGGTCAACCCTGTTCAGTGGGAGATCTGCAGGATCGACTCTGGTGGTGAAAGAAGATGGTGAGCAATGGAAAGATAGAGATCAATAAATTTAATGGTCAGTGTTTTGAGTTGTGGAAACTCAATATGGAGGATCTGTTGATGGATAAAGATCAATGGATCACGGTAGATTTGGGTACTAAACCAACGGGAGTGTTCGATGAAGAATGGAAGAAGTTGGATCGGAAGGTAAAGAGCACAATATGATTATGTGTCTCAGATTCAACATTGTTGAATGTATCAGAGGAAGCTACAGCTAAGGCTTTGTGGGACAAGTTAAGGACTTTGTACCAATCTATGTATCTGGTGAATAAATTGTTCCTATGGAAAATGTTGTATAACCTAAGGATGAAAGATGGAGACTCGGTGACAGAGCATATGAACACATTTAATACTGTGGTAAGTCAGTTATTATCTTTTGATATTCAAATTTCAGATGAAGATAAGTGCATCAGTTTTTTGTGTTCTGTACTAGATTCATGGGATAGTCTAGTTATTCCAATAGGTAGCAATGCAACTGCCTTGCAGTTTCATGAAATAGTCTCATCCTTGCTAACAGAGGAGATGAGTCAGAATAATATGGAGAGGCATAATGGTGATGTGTTGTCTGTACGAGGATGGTCCCAAAACATAAATAAAAATAAGTCATCGAGTGGGAGATCTAAATCTAGAGGGAGATCTAAATATCCAGGAAAACCTGTAAAGGTGGTGTGCTGGAAATGCGGAAAGGAAGGGCACTACAAAAGGGACTGTAAATCTAAATCTCCTAACAAAGGAAAGAGATCTAATGATTCTCCTTGTGTACTTGGTTTCTTCAAATACACCTATAGATCATGAGGCATGGTTGATTGACTCAGATGCATCCTTTCACTTCACTCCCCATAGAGAGTGGTTCTGCAAGTATGAGAAATATGATGGTGGCGATGTCTTCTTGGGGGATGACAGGAAGGCTAAAATCATTAGTCATGGAAAATTAAAGTTGAAGTTGCAAGGTGGAACGGTTAGAACACTTATGGGTGTTCTGCATATTCATGCATTGGCCAAAAATATGATTTTCATAAGCAAGTTAGATGATGCAGGTGTAAAAACAGTGTTTGAGAAGGATACCTACAAGATGGTTCGGGGAGCACTGGTATTGATTCGGGGATTTCAAATTGGAAATATTTACAAGCTGCAAGGTATCACTATTGTTGATGGATGCAACAGTTCTTTGGTTCCTGAAAGTGGAGCAGAAAATCTAGTGGTGTCTGGAGAGAAGACCATGCTGTGGCATCAAAGGCTTGGAAATATTGGAGGGAAGTGCCTTCAAATACTTCATGGTAAAGGTATGGTAGAGGGTATGATTAATAGCTCTATAGATTGTGATTTCTATGAAATTTGTGTATATGGGAAGCAATATTGGGTGAGTTTCCCCTCTGGTGGTAAGAGGGAAAAACATTTATTAGAACTTGTGCATAGTGACGTGTTTGGACCTGTGAAGGTTCCATCACTGGGTAAGTCTATGTACTATGTATCATTTATAGATGACTTCTCAAGGAATACATAAATATATTTCCTTAAGAAGAAATCTGAAGTCTTCGATAGATAACGATGGAGAGTTTTGCAGTAAGGAATTTGAAGAATTATGTAAGAAGTGTGGTATAACACAACAAAAGACTACTCCATACACACCTAAGTAAAATGGAGTTGCAGAAAGAATGAACAAGACATTGATGGAAAGGGCAAGAAGCAGCTCAGTGGTGCTGGGTTAGGACAGGAATTCTGGCCAGAGGAGGTGGAGACAACATGTTACCTGGTCAACCTGGTAAGAAACCCTCTCTTTCACATCTTAGGGTATTTGGATGTGATGCATATGTACATGTTCCAAAGGAGAAAAGAACCAAGTTGGATAGTGAATTTGAAAAGTGCATCTTTATTGGGTATAAGGATGGTTTAAAGGGTTATAGGCTTTGGAAGCCAATAACAAGGAAGGTTGTGTACAACCAAGATTTGGTGTTCAGAGAGGTGAAAGATGTTATTAAACATGAAGTCCAACCAAAGGAACCTAAGAAGATAGAGTTTGATCTTAAGGAGGAAGAATCTAACTCTACAGCAGAGGAGGAATCAGAAGATGAAGAGCCACGAACTTTGGGTGTGAGAAGATCAGTTCGAGAAACAAGACAGTCGAAAAGGTATAGTCCATCTGCTTTCTATTCAAATTTTTCTTTATCTGTTACTGATGATGATCCCAAAACTGTGAATGAAGCAGTAGATTCAGAGGATGGAGAACTCTGGAAAGAGGCCATGGTTGATGAAATGGCATCTTTGCACAAAAATGAGGCTTGGGATCTGGTGGAGTTGTCGGTTGGAAGGAAACCCATAGGCAACAAATGGGTGTTCAAGAAGAAGACAAATGAAGAAGGAAAGGTGGATAAATAAAAAGCTTAGTTGGTAGCAAAAGATTATTCCTAGGTGCCAAGAATTGATTTTGGTGATATTTTTTCTCCTATTGCCAAGTTAGCTTCTATTAGATTACTTTTATCTATTGCTGCTCCTTTTGATTTTGAGGTAGAACAGATGGATGTGAAAACAAAATTTCTTCACAGGGATTTGGAAGAGGAGATCTACATGAATAAAATTGAAGATTTTGTGGTGAAGGGTAAGAAAGAGCTGGTATGCAAGTTAAAGGAGTCTTTGAATGGGTTAAAACAATCACCAAGGATGTGGTATCAGAAATGTGATACATTTATACAAGGACTTGGCCTCACCAAAAGAAAAGTAGATCACTGTGTGTATTTTAAATTAATTGATGACCATGTTATTTATCTGGTCTTGTATGTGGATGATATGTTGCTGGTTGGAAATGAAAAAGAAATTATCTAGGATTTGAAGACCCAATTGTCCTCCAAATTCAACATGAAAGATCTTGGTGCTGCAAACTATATTTTGGGCATGGAAACTAAAAGAGATCAAGCAAAGAGGAAGCTCTAGTTAAACCAGAGGAAGTATGTCGAGACAATAATGCAGAGGTTTAATATGCAGGATAGTAAACTGGTGAAGGTTCCTATTCCTGTAGGTGTAAAATTATCTACCAAACAGTGTCCCAAGACACAAGAAGAGGAAGAGGACATGTCCCATGTTCCATATGCAAGTGCAGTTGGGAGCCTAATGTATGCAATGGTTTGTACTAAACCAGACATTGCACATGCAATGGGAGTATTGAGCAGGTTTATGTCAAAACCTTGGAAGGAGCACTAGATAGTAGTGAAGCAGGTCTTCAGGTATTTGTGTGGCACTAGTGATTATGGTTTGTGCCACCAAGGAATACTAGGATAGGATAGAGTGTTGGATATTTGTGGCTTTGTTGATATAGACTGGGTTGGAGATTTAGATAAGAGAAGATCTATAAGTGAGTATGTGTTTAGCCTATTTGATCCATATTTAAACAGGAACGCAATAAAATATAGAGATAACCATATACACAAAGATGCAGCAGAAATAATACTTCATTTCATTAATGGAAAATACTGAAATATGCTTACAACCGG
>APFE030633546.1:0-62949 GCA_000404065.3 Pinus taeda | reverse complement strand
AGAGATTATAGATGGTGGAGTAGTTCAGCTCGCGAAATTGAATGGAGATCCATTTCCAGGCAGGGTAAATGGAAGTCAATTGAATCCATACACAGGGGATTCAACCCAATCACTACATGATGGTAGCACAGTCTTAGTTCTCTAGGTAGTTGCAAGGAGGCACGAGACTATAAAGTACATTGCTCGGGTTATAGAGCTACACAACAGGGGGGCTCCACAAAATAGGGTGATGTCACATTACCAGAAGAAGAACAAAGGAATTTGTGTTATAGGGGGAGATAATGCGCAACATAGCCAGAAGGTGACCATTATAGTGACTGTTCATGATTTTCACAGTGAGAAGATAGTTAAGAGGAGTGGGGGGAGACATTTAAGGCTAAATTTAAGAGTGAAATCTTGGGAAATATGTCACCAAATCTGCATTTATGGACGGATTTTGGGGGGAACGGTCGAATTTGAATTCGAAATTGCCTATAAATTTGTGCAGCCTTCTAGAGAAAAAGACTTTGCATCCTTATAATTATGTGTTAAGATGTCAATTGTTTATGAATCCTCGGGTTTTCGTTGATTTGGTCGCAAGTTCTGTATTTGATAAGTCACCGCAAGATACGCAGTGGTTTATTCTCAGCACAATCTTTAGATTAGGAGAGATGGTTAGTACTAGAGGAGTTGTTGTCTCCAAGGGAGCTGCTCAGAGATAATTAGCATGGAGGCTCCAGCTGTGATGCCTACGACACTGAGGTTGCCTAGGCCGAAGCCTACACCAATGCAGGAAGTCCCAAAACCCAAGAAAGACAAGGAGAAGAAGACCATTTCAATGCATGAGTCACCGAGGAAGCATGCTACTACCCAAGCTCAGAAGAAAGAAAAATCGAGTGCAAGGGATAAGGGGAAAGTGGTGGATTTTGAGGCTGAAGAGGGTGCAAAGGACATAGACACCGAGGGCTGGATCTTATATCCAAGTTTCCGTATTATATCCCTTCGCACAAGGGAGAAGTAAAAGTCACCAAAGATCTAGATGAAGAGAAGTTCTTGATCCACACATCCCTATTGCCGAAGAAAGTTACATTTGAGGGTCCGCGCTTGGTGTGGGTTCCACATTTAAAGTGGGAGGACTGGGATTTGGCAGCCCATGAGAGGTTCCCCACTTGGCAATAGAAAACTACATGAAGAGGGTATTTTACAAGGAATCCGGTGTCACTGTGCTAGAGCCTCTAGAGTGGATTCGCAGAGTGAATAAGTCAGGGTTGTTGAACTTGTTATGGGTACCCCACTACCACTGCTCCAACATCAACCAAATTGTTATAAAGTATTTTATAATCCTAGTGCATGACAATTGTTTGTGGTTGAGTGCATCAATCCCTATTACTGATATGCTGATCCATCAGATCGTGCTACTACCACACTCAGGGTTGAATCCGACCAAAGATTTTGGTAGAAAGACGAGTGAGTATGACCTCGCTGAAAGGATGAAGGAGAAGTTCAAACTAGTAAAGAATCTACGCAGGTATTTGATCACCTCTATCACTGACCCCACCATGAAGATTGCTACATAGATCCTTGCAGGAAAAATAATGAGAAAAGGTCGTGCGGATGAGGTTCCAATGCCAGCTATTTCATTGGCTACATAGTGTGCGGAGGGCCTACAATTAAATTGGGTGTGCTATCTTTGTATCAGGTTCCTTGTGAACTCTCGAGAGGCACGGGATGAGAGTAAAACATTCCACTATGTGTGATTATTACTCTCCGTTGTATTAGTCATGTGGGATCTGCCAGAGGATAGTCAGTTTCCTCCCATGTACAAGGGATTGTTGGAGGCTGAATAGTTTGCATCTCTTTGGGCCACAAAAGATGTTGCGCGAGTCACAAAGACCAAACTGTTTAGGGTTTTGATGGAGGCTAGTTTGAGCATTGCCATCAACCAAAAGCCATGGTTGTCTCCGACAGTGTTTGAAAAACTCTCGGAGTATGTAGAATTCAAAGCCAATTTCCATCATGTGTACATCAAAGTGTGGAAGGATTTGCAATAGAAATGGTTTGAACTCCCTTACTTGGCCATGGACAACATCATTCAAGAAACCATAAAGTGTTGGCCAACATATTGGCATTCTTCATCTGATCTGGTCGTAGGCACTAGTAAGTCCGCAGAAAAGACAAAGAAGGAAGCGGCCAAGCAAAAGGTCCAATAGTTGGCCGAGAAGCATATAAAAGAGGTTGAGGAGAAGGCCCGGGTGGAAGTGGAGCGTGCCGTGAAGCAGTAGGATGAACCAGAAGAGTGCGATTCCGAGTGGAGTGGTAAGTCCCCTTTGCCCCAAATAGAGGAGGACGAGCAGTAAGAGCAGGGTGGCAGTGGTCAGGAGGATCATAGCACTCCCTTCCTATTCAAAAGGTAGAGGGAAAAAGGAAATGAAGGGCTATGGAAGAAATCAAAAGCAATAAAGTCATCGTTGGAATTGATCACTTTGACAGACGGTGACATGGACGAAATAGGCAACAAGGTGTGTGATACCACAACATAGTTGTTCCAACAGTTTGAATAGAAGCACCAGTAGGTGCTAAGTACCATCTAGAAGGATCTACTAGAGCTGAAGATTTAGACGAGTAGGATACAGGTAGGCACAAGGCAGATCAGTGTTGCATCAACGAGTTTGGCATTAGGGACTAGTGAGGTAGAAGGGATGGTTCGATCACTGGATCTTCGGGCAATCACACTACCAGGTGGATCCTTAAGCATGGGGGAATTTGATGACAAGGTCATCATAATTTCTTTGAATAAAATCGGCCTCAAACTAGCTATGCTCCCCAATAAGTATCTTCACACACTGCAGCCAGGTGTGAGAGCAAAGTTCAGAGCTTGGGAGCAGTGTGCATTAAGCCTAATAAGTGAATATAGAGTGAACAATGAATAGATGTTCCCTAAGAAGTCAGAGGTGTTGGTAGGCCAAAATTCTCTATTTTTACCCCTTTCCTATTCCAAAGCCATAATCATTAACCTCTATTTATCTCCATAAACCTCCTCATTCCTACACTAGTCCAAGAATATTGTCTATTCCTACATAAACTTCATATTTCATGTTTAAGGTTTATTAGGTGCTTAATTAAACATTTTGAATAAATTATGTGCCTTTAATATTTCTTGTAACTTATGTTTACTTTCCTAAAGTATTTGATAAGCTAAAGTATTAATCATTATACTAGCTTGATCTAGTGTAGGTAGAGTCCTACACTGTCGGCAACTATTCGTTTCGTGATCTCTGCAATAGCTCAATCACTTCATGCGGGAATCTTGGTCCACATCATCTAGTTTGGTTGAGGTTATCCAGAGTTGAACTCAAGTGGAGGATATTCAAGGATATGGCCAAGGATAAGGTCTACGGCCAACGATTAGTTTGCAGCTTATTATAGCCACTGTCTTATTCTTGTAATTTTGTTTGTTATTTTGTTTCAACCAAAAGGCTCGATTTGGAATGACTGTGTAATTTTTTATTATGGCCATAGGCCGAAGGGTTGTATAAAATATAGCTTTCATATAGAACTAGGTTAGTGAGTGGCAGTAATAGTATTGCAATTATAATTTTTGGTTAATTTGTAATCTCGTTGTCGCCCTCATTTTGAGCTGGACTTGAGCTCATAATGTATATTTGCTGATTGGAATTAATACAAGGAGTTGCACCATGATTTCTTCATTCTAAGTTTTAATTCTTCATTAATGTGTTATTAACGTGCTGAAGGTTTTCGTTTCCTAAAACAGGAAATGAATTGGTTGGCTAGGGCCCAGCCAACCCAACTCGTTTACCCTCTTGCTTTCGTTATCTTAAAGGTGTGTGTTAACTTTGTTTATTTTTAGTGGTGTGGTTTAAATCTTAATTTCGTTCTTGCTTACATATTTTGATTTATTTTTTTAGATGGTCAAAGTCTGAACAACTCTATTGTGTGAAAGTCAAATTCAATTACTTTACTTCGTGTATTTTCTTTCTGGTTTTTTTTCGCTTGGATCATGCAGAGACGATTATTCCTGCACTAGTGCATGTAGGATTTTTCATTCTGGTTTGCTAGTTTATTTACGACAAGTGTTTTATTATTTTTCCTTTATATGATTTAATCTATTTCTACAAAATAAGAATTCATTATCAAAAGGAAGCATTTCTAATATTAAAAGTTAAACTTCTAAAGATTAAAGATGACTTCATGAAATAGAAATTAGCGTTGTTGCAATATATTAATTTATGACTGTGCCTCACGATTTAAGGAAAAGATTTAAAAGAAATCTAGAATATTATAGTGAACCCGTTTCGAGTTAGATTTTATTACATGCAAAACCCTTTGGCTGAAGAGAGTCTGCATTAACTTTTGAATGTTGTTTTCTCTTAAAAGTTTATCTCTATTTGCGAGATTTAGTTGATTGAAGCATTCTTTTTCTTCTACAAGTTATTTCAGATTCTTCTCGCATTTGGAATACTTTTTTTTATAGTTAACACGCCTTTTATTTTCCCAAAAGTAAATTGGAAAACTTGGTGTAGGAAGCTCTGTTCCCATACAAGAACCAGTGCCTTGTTACAAGAATAGAGCACTTGAAGCCTTGAGGCTTAGAGCCACTACATGAAGACATAAGTCTTTAGTATAAGTGTAAAATATACTTCTCACATAAGTTCTATACATGTACTAGAGCAAGCAAATTACAAGAATACAAGAACGACCGCTTAGTGTGAGAAGGAAAATCATTTAGAAGGCATATCCTTTTCAGGGGCCCACTTGTTAAACTACCACCACCCATACTGAGGATAAACACAGAGTTTTACTTCAGTAGTTAATATTGTTTACAATAGTGTGAAATTTCCTTTATTTTATTTCTTTAGAAAATTCTCATTATTTTACATTCCAACACTAGAATTACTTTGGTGTTAGTTGCCTTTTGTGATTTTTTTATGTTTGATTCTGCAAGATTTCAATTGAGAAGTAGGAGTAGAAATAGGAAAATTTAATACCACTTCTGGAATTACCTATGCTTCGTTCCTAAGTTTATGAAACCCCTGGATTAAGAATTAAGAGTTGAAGGAGCTTGCTTAAGTGCATTTCATGCACCCAACATTTTGGTGCCGTTGCTGGGGAGGCAATTTGAATTGGTAAGAATTTTCTATTTTCTTGCAATAGGGTTAAGTCTGCTATTATTTGTTCTGTAGTGTGCTTCTATTGTTTGAAGGAATTTATAGGTGTTGAGTTATTTTTGAGTTGCAACATTTTAATGGAATTTTTTTTTGTCATTTTTTTAAATGAATGCCTAAGAGAGGTAGGGGTCCGAAGCCCACTAAGGGCTGAGGAAATACTGATAAATCTGAAATCAAATCTCCTATTGGGCCTTCTTTTGAAGGTAGAAAGTCCAAATAGTCCCAGAATCATCATGTAGGAACAATCTACTTGGGCTCTGGCAGCAGTGGTCCAGGTGTGACACAACCCACAAAGGGGAAGAAAGGGACTATTAGAACCCATAGTTAGCCTTCTATACCTATTGAGAGCAGTTCGCTTGGAGGAGAAACAATGGCAGACCATGAAGACCATGCAAAGGGAACTGGGGAAAATCAGGTAAATGAGGAACAATCCCCTTTTGGATTCCCAATTGTGGATCCTGATATACAAGTACAAATGAAAAATATTCCACCATCATCTCATCCTCATTTCTATGGTAAGGTACATGAAGACCCAAAATCTTTCTCAGTTGATTTTGATATTTTATGTAGAATTTATGACTATTCATCTGATGCTCATAAGTTAAAGTTGTTTCCTTCAACTCTCAAGGATGCAACACTTTGCTGGTTCATGGGACTAGAAGGAAACACTATAGCTTCTTGGGAATAGATGAAGAGAGCGTTCTTGTCAAAATATCAGGAATATTTTAAAACTAGAGATATTCAAGACGAAATCTTTACTATTGTGAAAAATGATGATGAGACTCTAGTGGACTACTTGGAGAGATTCTTGTACATCCTCTAGAGGTCAAAGACAAATTTGATCTATGTACCATTAGAACCTTGTTCTTATGTGGGCTTACTAATGATGCTAGGAATAATTTAAATGTGATAATATAAGGGGATATTGCTCATAAATCTTTTGATCAAATCTGTGACTTGTGCAAGAAATTCTCGAGGAATCAATATAGATCCTGTAAAGGAATTCGAAATAGAAATAAGAAAACCGAATCTACCGATGCTATGATTATTAGATTGGAGAACAAAATGGACAATATGAAAATTAAAATAATGAATACTGGTAGCAAACAAATAGACTCTTTGAAATTTCAACAAAAACTTGTAGAGGAACAAGAGTCATTGTCTATTTTTTGTCCAAAATGGAGGAAAAAGAATCTTTTAAGAGAATTTCCTCTTGATATTAAAGGAACTAATAAATGTGCAATCTGTACAGAGAACCATGCCACAGAAAAATGTCCCTCCATGCCTGGGCTAAAATTTGTATTTGAAGGATGGAAACTTGAAGTCGAATCATTGCATGCTATGGGAGCAAGAAGAACTGGGCTCAAGTAAGCACAGGTATGGTTCTTAAACTTCCACCATATTTTTTTGGTTATAATGCACATTCATATTCGTCTCCTAACACTAGTCACTCTCAACATTGGCAGCATGGGAACCAATATCATTATGGACAACCCTCCCAATCTTGGCAACAAGGATGGAGAGGGCCAAACCATTCACACCATTCCTATCTTGAACTTATGTAGTCATACCCACCTACATGTGCACCTTTTCCAACGCCACAATTTTCATTACCTCAGCTAAGTCAGCCAATGCCACCATTGCCTTTACCTCCACCATTTCGACCTCCTTAGCTGCCTGCCCAACCCTTAACCAACCCAAATAAAAAAGTGGTACAAATGATCCACTCTATGAACTCGCTTTCTTCATCCAGATATCAGTCCATGCCAATTGGAGTCAATGATCTCCAATTTAGATTGGGGAAGATAGTAACCTCAGAAAAATAGAAGAAGCCTATGGTGATTATTGATGAGAAAGGTTAGGAGGAAACTCTTGACCATTCTGAAAAATATTTCACCATCTAGCCCATCCTCGTACCCTCGGAGCCTCTGCCATCTTCTTCCAACAGGCCTCCCTATTTGGAGAGGTTATTTGTGGAGAAGAATGACCCCATTCTTGAGTCTAGCTTGCCCTTTGAGCTTAGGAACCTTTTCATAAAGGTAACATTGCTCCAAGCTATCAAAGAGATCCCCATTTGGACAAAAATCATTAGGGAAGTATGTCTCAAGAAGCCAGGAAGGAGAAGATTGGAACCTCAAACTATTCAATTTGTTGGTAGAGCAGCAGAGTTAACGACGCGGTGTATGCACATGGAGAAATATACTGACCCTCGCAACATTGTTGTCTCTATTCAGATAGGTGATGTCCTTGTCTCTAATGTACTTATAGACCTTGGGGCAGCCAATAATGTAATGACCAAGAAGACCATGGATCAGCTTGGATTGGTCCATATTCTTCCTACTCCCAATGTGCTTGAATTAGCAGATAGATCTAAAATCAAGCCAAAGGGGGTGTTGGATGATGTGGTTGTTTCATTATACTCTTGGGAATACCTCACAGACTTCATTTTGCTTCAGCCAAAGAATCCTGTGGGAGGACATCCCTTGATCTTGTGATGACCATGGTGTCAATGGTTGATGCTTACATTGGATGCTATTTTGGTGACATGTATATTTCCCATTGAGATTCTAGGAATAAGGTCACCTTGTATCCACCTGATCTATCCATTCAGGAGCTCTGAGACACTTTTTGGTTAGACTACAGTAGTGATTAGGAGACTCATTCTGTTTCCATGATACATCAGTATGATGAGTCCTCACAGGATGGTGAGATTCAAGACTTCCTCAACAGTCTAGATACCATATCAAATTTTGAGTCATTGAGTTAGATTTTTAGTCTAGATTTTCAGGAAAGTCATGAGTCTCTACCTCCCTCACCACCATCTCTAGAAATACCTGTGTACTCCTGATCTTGATACCACTCTTGTTGAGATTAGTCTAGGAAAATCCTTGCATATCAGTTTAGACTTGGATTCATCCCAGCAAGAGGAGCTTGTAAATTTGTTCTGAAACCATCTTGATGCATTTGCATGGGGCTATGAAGATATGAAAGGAATCCATCCTGCAACTTGTACCCACCATATCTATATTCAAGATGGAGCCTGATCTGTCTGACAACCCCAAAGGCATATGAACCCAACTCTAAGAGATGTTGTAAAGGAAGAATTGCAAAAAATCTTGGATGTTGATTTTATCTATCCTATTTCTGATAGCCAGTGGGTCTCTCCATTGGTATTAGTCCCAAAAAAATATGTGCGATGGAACATTTTCATTGACTACAGAGAATTGAACAAAGACACTCTTAAGGATCACTTCCCCCTTCCTTTCATCAAACCAGGTTCTCGATACCCTTACTGGTAAGAAGTAATTTTCTTTTCTAGATGGCTTTAGTGGTTATAACTAGATACAGATTGCACCTAAGGATCAAGAAAAAACCACTTTTACTATCAACAGGGTACATTTTCTTATTGAGTGCTTCCCTTTGGGCTATGTAATGCCCCGACTACCTTTCAAAGGGTAGTCTTGGCCATTTTTGCTAACCTTGAGTGTGTGGAAATATATATGGATGACTTTTCTCTGTTTGGTGAGTCATTTTAGGAAGCCCTAAAAAGTCTAGAAAAAGTGCTTCTTCATTGCCAAGAAGCTCATCTTGCCTTGAGTGAAAAAAATTTCAGATTAATGTGCAAGGCGGGAGTGGTTGTTGGCCATCTTATTTTCGACAAAGGTATCCAGGTTGACCCTGCAAACATAGAAATTATTTTGAGTCTTCCTATGCCCAAAACTCAAAGGGAACTAAGAGGTTTTCTAGGACATGTGGGATGCTATAGGATATTCATTGAGGATTTCTCAAAGATAGCTACCCCCCTTTTCCAACTTTTGGCTAAGGATAGTGTGTTTTCTTGGTCCACAACTTGCCAACGGTCCTTTGAGACACTGAAGAAAAACTATTTCAGGCACTCGTTTTGATAGGACCATATTGGTCCCTGCCCTTTCGTATTTCCTCTGATGCCTCAGATACAATTATTGGCACAAATTTAGGACAAGAAGAAGACAAAAAATCGTATGTTATTTACTTCATCAGTAAAAACTTGTCACCCACTGAACTAAATTATATGGTTATTGAGAAAGAGTTTTTAGATGTGACCTTTTCCATTAATAAATTCAAACATTACATTATCGGCTATGAAGTATTTGTGCATATTGACCATTCCACAATAAAATATTTGACGAATAAACCATTAACTAGTAGTAGAGTGACTAGGTGGTTATTATTGTTGTAGGAATTTAACATTACTATTGTTGATAGACCAGGGAAATCTAATGTAGTAGCAGATTATATTTTAAGATTATATAATCATGGTGAAGCAATTCCTGTTGATGATGATTTTCCTGACGAACATCTTTTTCTTATGTCAAGAGAATCCCCATGGTTTGCCAACATAGGTAACTATTTAGTCACTAGAAAAACACTACCTCACTTATCTGCTCGTGAAAAGTGGAGTATTATACATAAAAGTGTTTCATATTCTTGGATTCAAGGAGACCTCTTTTACATTGGACTAGATCTTATTATCCATAGATGTGTAAGAGAGGAATAAGTGTTTGATATCTTAAAATCTGCCCATGATGAACCTTACGGAGGTCACTTCGCTAATAAGCAGACTGCATACAAAGTGTTATGAGCTGGATATTTTTGACCCTCCTTGTTTAAGGATGCCAAACTATTGAAAAGTGTGAAACAAGAAATTCTAAAAATAGAAACTACTAAAAATAGCACTACTATAAATAGCCCGACTTTAAATAGCAGTTCAGTCATTGGTGATCTTAGCAACAATGGGTGAAAAGTGAAAGTGCTAAAAATATCTTTTCTAAAAATAGCATTTCGGGATCCCTTATTATTTTAGTTAGTCCTTGGAATAAACATAGGAAGTAAAATTCGAATTTGATATCAACAGTAGTTTGGAGATAATTAATTAATTAATCTTGAGTTAATTAGTTAATGAAAATCAAACTTGAATTCTATGTGAGGAAATGCAACAATTTCTCTTTTGATTTAGTTGTAATTAGTTGACTTAGTTTAACTTAGTCAAGTCCTGTTAGATTAATTTAACAGTTTGTTAAATTAATGAGAGTTTAGTTAGTTAATGCTTGCATGCATGTAACTACTTTAATTCAGATAACTGAAGATTCACTCATGGATAACTCATGCATGTCAGTTCAGTCAGAGACCTAGTCGAGATCAGATGGAGGGACGGTGTATTATCAATTGCTAGGATATTCCTTGGTGAATATTCCTTGCATGCAGAAGGAATATTATTCCTTAAGGATTGCGCAGTTGGACCTGAGGTTACAGTGAGTGTGATGAGGCCAATTCACACATGTGATATCATTGGACCCCAAACAAAACTGCGCGAGGAAATAGGAGGCTTGGAGGGCTTGAGGAAGATATATTCTATGTCTATTGAGTATGTGAGCTATATTGTTTGATTATAGAGAGAGCAGGATAGCTTGAGCGTTGATTTTTTTTGTAAATTGAACAAGATTTCCACTTGTATGATAATACAGAGTTGGGGTTTTAGGCTAGTTCTTTCCCCAGTGATATATCTTTTGTGTTATGGTTAATTACTTCTCATTCTTAGTTATATGTGTTCATGCTTGATGTTGCTCATGTTCGATTAAGCTTCCGCTAAATTTTTGGTAGAAGTAGATTAAGTGTTTTTCTTTAGTAGATTGCATTACCATGTGATCTATAGTGGCAATTTCTACATAAACATTATGTCAAGCAATGTGTTAGTTGTTAGTGAATTGGCCAACCTAATCAAACCAATGAAATGCCTTTATGTCCTTAGGTTATGATTGAGCCCTTTGAAAATGGGCCATTGATTTTGTAGGACCCATAAATCCAACATCATTAAATAAAAAGCATATTTTGGTTTATACAAATTTTGTTACAAAATGGTTAGAAGCTAAAGATATTTCTTTTCTACCAAAAAAGTTGTTGATTTTCTCTTTACTGAAACCTTTACTAGATTTTGTGTGCCTAGAGCATCGTATCAACCAAAATAAAATGGTTAGGTGGAGTCCACAAATGAGGTGATTGAGTCCATCCTTACAAAGATATTAAATATCCATAGAAAGGATTGGGCTGACAAATTACCATAAGCCTTGTGGGCATACCGAACCACTTGGAGGAACAACAAGGGACACACACCATATGATTTGGTGTACACAAAACAAGTCCTATTGCTGATAGAGTTTGAGATCAAGACTTTCAAGACTGCAGGACAATTGGGGCTAGATCTCTCTAAAGCACAACAACAACGTCTTCTACAGTTGAATGAGTTATATGAATTTCGAAGAGATTCTGTTTAGCAGAACATATTGGTTCAACAGTAGTGCAAGAAGTGGCATGATAAGTTTATTTGAAAGAAGAAATTCCAACCAGGTGACTATGTACTCCTTTATGATTCTAGATTTCAATATTTTAAAGGGAAATTCCATACATGTTGGATGGGACCTTATGAGGTGGTCAAAATGTTTGAGAATGGAGCAATAGAAATCAAAATTATTGATAGACGAATTCTGTGTATTTTCAACCCCTTACTAGAGGAGATTTTATGCAACAAGTCCAACAACAAACTGAAAATGAGATGGTAGGTGGCAACAGCAACCTATAGAAGATATGACTCTTCCTTTTCCTCATATAATAAAAAAAAGAGAAAAAATGAAAAAAATAAAAAATATAATTTTTTTCCCTATAATTATGAAAATCAATTGAATGACATGATTGTAGAAGGATCAACCTAAAAACCAACATGCTGGCAGGAAGATCAAAATTTAAATAAAAAGGGAATGTTACTTGATTTTTAGATAGGCTGACTATCACCAAGAAGAAGTAGGTTCAAGGAACCAATCCATTACCCAAGTTTGGGGCAACTAGCATGGAATTTTTTATCCAAGTAAACACTTAATTCTTGCTGCATTTACTTTTTCTGGCACCAGTGCAGGGAAATATTGAAGATAAAATTATGCCTTTCTTCTATTTTCTTGTTTCGTAATTCCCTCTATTTTTCCTTTTTTAATCCCATCATGAATCACCCTCCTTTTTCTTCTAAGAAATTATCCCTATCTGATTTCGTAAAATCCCTCTTTTCCCCCTTTAATTTTCCACATCCTGTTTTCATTTATCCCCCTTGGTGGTATTATTCTTGGAATCCCTATTATGATATTCCTTCCCATTCTGAAAATTGCCCCTTCCCACTTCTTTGTTCCCTCATGGATCGATTACAGGATATGATGCAGTTAGATGAGAAGGCATGCTCATGAAACACGAAAGAATGGAGAATGAAACTTCTCTTGTATATTCAAGCAAATATTTTAGTCCAGAAAAAGAATTGTGTTCTATCAGAATTTTTTTATCCTGTCTTTCTTCAATGCTACAAAAATCCCTGGTGCAGGAACGTGCATGATCAGTGCAGGTAGGTTCAGTTCAAGAATATTGCAGTGCAAGTAGGTTTAGTTCATGCACGATTAGTGGAGGCACATGCCTGACTATGAAAATACAGTGCAAAAAATGTTTAACACAGTACCAGAGCGCTTGATATAGAACGCTTATTAGGAAATTTACTATTTATTTCTGTATATGAATGACTACCACAATGATATATCATCACATTATATTATTTAAATTTTGGTTAAGACTTTTCTTTTTCATATACTAATTTAGGGAGAAATCATTTAAAGTGAAAGATATTTTAGGTTATGAGGTCTAATGTTTTTAATGACTACCTAATTACACCTTATGTGAATTATGAGGCAAATGTGGATAGTATAGATCTACCCAAAACCCCACACTTATCTCCTTTTGAAAATATCCTCCATCACTTGTTCATGATAACCTTACCTCATAATTTGATCATCCATGATCGTTACACCACCACCGTAAAAAATTCTGCCTCCTCCAATTATGATGGCTTGCTTGTAGTGGATTGATACATTTGTGCATCTATCCCAAAGGGGTGATTTTAATGATTGAACTTTATTGGATGGAAGGGATCGATAAGGCAGTGGACAGATGGATCTCCATCATAAAATTCTCGGCTACCCCTTTGCGCTCCACAATGTGAAATCTTCCTAAGGTTGTGATAGAGAATTGAGGTGGATTCAAACAAGATGGTGCGCATGAGACATGAACCATCATCTGTGAAGGAGATAGAGCAGGCAGATGAATATCGAAATAGTCTTGCACTATTGCAAGAATTGGGATTTCTCTCATTTTTGCATAAATTTGATGGGTTTGATATGGCCATGGCTCTCGAATTTGAAAAGAAATTTGAGGGAGACCAAGCTAAGGTAGGATCACTGGAATTTGAGGTCACAGAAGAATCTGTAGCTGTTATAGGCTTGTCAACTGCAGGGGAACAATGGTTCAAAAAGGAGAGTATCAGAAAGAAAATATGGTACAAATTTGTGGTCGATCGGAAGCTCAAAGTCGACTGGATAAAAGGGCTACCATAGAGAACCATGCTTGGAAAATGGTGAGACCTCCTATACATATTACATAAGTTTTTGACCTGTGAGGGAAGTTACACATTAAAATTTGTGTACCATATCCGGTTTTTGTTGGATTTTGAATAAGGGAAACTCATCAATTTCCCTTATTACCGGCTCCGAAGTTTGGAGAAAATGGTGAAAGGAGTGCAGAGTGGGGGTGCAAGCTGGGTTGCATATAAATTGTACCAGCACAAGCTCATTGCAATCATGGTTAAGAAAGATTTGGAGGCTAAGGATATAACTTGGGAAGCATTCTTGAAATAATTTTAGGAAAGAAGTGTAGGGTAGTTAGCTGGAAAGAGTGCAAGCAAGAAGAGAAAAGTTGAGACCCTGCGCCCTGCCAAGACGAAAAATAAGAACAAACAAGTGCAAGCATGTTGGGTTGCATTATATTATTTCCATGACTAGCCTCCCTAATTAACTGGTGGGTGAGAGGGGGGATGGAGCCCCCCCTTTGTTGCACTGATTGCGCAGCAGAGGGCTCACAGGGGGTTTGAGGGGGGTGGGTAGCCCCCCTCTATGAGGTCCAGGGCAGTGCCCTGGGGAAATTTGTTTGGCACCGTATATTAGGTTGGGAGGACCTACCTATGGTTTTTTTCATGGTTTTTGCACATGGTTTTGGACGCGATGGTTTTCATTCCATGGTATTGGATGCTTCAACATGTATAAATATGTATTGTAACATTGAAAGGAACATAATGAAAAATCAAGCTGGTAGTCCCAATTTTGGGATCCAAGGAAAAATCTCTGTGTACATGTGCTTTATGTGTTATGCCTCGCATTTTTTATTTTTTGTGTTTTAGAATTCGTATGCAGGTAATTTCTGTATGGGCTTAAAAACTACATTTGGTATCAAAGCTCTTTTCGCTTCAAGGAGATGCCTATGTTGCTGAGGGGTTCCACTTGGGCCTGTGGTAGACCCTATTCAGTGGGAGATCTGCAGGATCAATTCTGGTGGTGAAAGAAGATGGTGAACAGTGGAAAGATAGAGATCAATAAATTTAATGGTGAAAGTTTTGAGTTATGGAAAGTCAAGATGGAGGATTTGCTGGTAGATAAGTATCAGTGGATCACGGTAGATCCAAGTACTAAACCAACGGGAGTGTCTAATGAAGAATGGAAGAAGTTGGATTGGAAGGCAAAGAGCACAATATGATTGTGTGTCTTAGATCCAATATTTTTTAATGTATCAGGGGAAGCTACGACTAAGGATTTGTGGTTCAAGTTAGGGACTTTGTACGAATCTAAGTATCTGGTGAATAAACTTTTCCTATGGAAAAAGTTGTATAACCTGAAGATGAACGATGGAGACTTAGTGACACAACATCTGAACACATTTAATACTATGGTAAGTCAGTTATTATCTATTGATATTAAAATTTCAAATGAAGATAAGTGCATCAGTTTGTTATGTTCTCTACTAGATTCGTGGGATAGTCTGGTTATTGCAATAGGTAGCAATGCGACTACCTTGAAGTTTGATGAAATAGTCTCATCCTTTCTAACGGAGGACATGAGATGGAAAAATATTCAGAGCCAAAATGGTAATGCCTTGTCTATACAAGGACGGTCCCAGAATAGAAACAAAAATAAGTCATCGAGTAGGAGATCTAAATCTATAGGGAGATCTAAATCTCTGAGAAAACCTATAAAGGTGTGCTGGAAATGCAAAAAGGAGGCACACTAGAAAAGAGACTGTAAATATAAAGCTCCTAACAAAGGAAAGGGATATGATGATGCTCCTTCTGCAGAGGTGAAAACCACCTCAGATGAAGGTGGGGATGTATACTTGGCTTCTTCAAGTACACATGTAGATCATGATTGACTCAGGTGCATCCTTTCACTTCACTGCCCATAGAGAGTGGTTTTGAAAGTATGATAAATATGATAGTGGTGATGTCTTCTTAGATGATGATAGGAAGGCTAGAATCATTGCTTGTGGAAAATTAAAGTTGAATTTTCAAGGAGGAAGGTTTTGAACACTTTCGGGTCTTCTACATATTCCTGCATTGGCCAGAAATCTAATTTTTGTAAGAAAGATGGATGATGCAGGTGTAAAGATAGTGTTCGAGAAAGATACCTACAAGGTGGTTCAGGGAGCACTAGTATTGATGTGAGGAGTTTGGATTGGAACTCTGTACAAGTTGCAAGGTAGCATTGTTATTGATGGGTGCAACAGTTCTGTAGTTTCTAAAAGTGGAGCAGAAAATCTAGTGGTCTCTAGAGAAAAGACCATGATATGGCATCAAAGGCTTGGACATATTGGAGAGAAGGGCCTTAGAATACTTCATGGTAAAGGTATGGTAGAAGGTATGACTAATAGCTCTCTAGATTTTGACTTTTGTGAAAATTGTGTATGTGGGAAGCAGAATCAGGTGAGTTTCCTCTATCGTGGTAAGAGGGAGAAACATATATTAAAGCTTGTGCACAGTGATGTGTTTGGACCTGTGAAGGTTCTAGCACTGGGTAATTCTTTGTACTATGTATCATTTATAGATGAATTCTCAAGGAATACATGGATATATTTCCTCAAGAAGAAATCTGAGGTCTTTGACAAGTTTAAATAATTTAAGGCTCTGGTGGAAAGCCAGACAAAGAAGAAGATAAAGGTGTTTAGGACAGATAACGGTGGAGAGTTTTGCGGTAATGAATTTGAAAAATTTTGTAAGAAGTTTGGCATAGCACAACATAAGACTACTCCATACACACCTGAGCAAAATGGAGTTGCAGAAAGAATGAACAAGATGTTTATGGGAAGGGCAAGAAGCATGCTCAATGGTGCTGGGTTAGGACAAGAATTATGGGAAGAGGCGGTGGAGACAACATGTTACCTGGTGAACATATCACGTTCATCAGCGTTGGAGGATAAGAATCCACAAGAGCTATGGATAGGTAAGAAACTCTCTCTTTCACATATGAGGGTATTTGGATGTGATGCATATGTACATGCTCCAAAGGAGAATAGAACAAGATAGTAAATCTGAAAATTGCATCTTTATTGGGTATAAGGATGGTTTAAAGGATTGTAAACTTTGGAACCCAATAACAAGGTACGTTTTGTACAATTGAGATGTGGTGTTTAGAGAGGTGAAATATGTTATTAAACATGAAGTGCCATCAAAGGAACTTGAGAAGATAGCTTTTGAGCTAAAGGAGGAAGAATCAGACTCTACAGCTGAAGAGGAATCAGAAGATGAAGAGCCACAAACTCTGGTTGTGAGAATATTAGTTTGAGAAATAAGGCATCCAGAAAGGTATAGTCCATCTGCTTTTTGTTCAAATTTTTCTTTATCTATTATTGATGATGATCCCATGACTCTGAGGGAAGTAGTAGATTCAGAGGATGGCAAACTCTGGAAAGAGGCCATGGCTGATGAAATGGCATCTTTGCACAAAAATGAGTAATGGGTTATAATGGAGTTGTGGCTGGAAGGAAACCCATTGGTAGCAAATGGGTGTTCAAGAAGAAGATGAATGCAAAAGGAAAGGTGGAGAAATACAAAGCTCAGTTGGTAGCAAAAGCTTATTCCCAGGTGTCAGGAATTGATTTTCATGATATTTTTTCTCCTATTGCCAAGGTAGCTTCTATTAGATTACTTTTATCTTTTGTGCTAGTTTCATTTTTAGGTAGAACAAATAGATGTGAAGACAACATTTCTTCACAGGGATCTAGAAGAGGAGATATGCATGAAGGAACCTAAAGGTTGTGCAGTGAAGGGTGAGAAAGAACTGGTATGCAAGTTAAAGAAGTCTCTTGATGGGCTAAAATAGTCACCAAGGATGTGGTATCAGAAATTCGATAAATTTATATGGGGACTTGGCTTCACCATAAGCAAAGTAGAGCACTGTGTGTATTTTAAATTAATTGGTGACTATGATATTTATCTGGTCTTGTATGTGGATGATATGTTGCTTATTAGAAATGACAATGAAATTATCCACAATTTGAAGACCCATTTGTCCTCAAAATTCGACATGAAAGATCTTGGTGCTACAAACTATATTTCGGGCATGGAAATTAAAAGAGATCTGGCAAACAGAAAGTTATGGTTAAACCAAAGTAAGTATGTTGAGACAATATTGCAGAGGTTTAATATGTAGGATAGTAAACCGATGAAGGTTCATATTCCTGTAGGTGTAAAGTTATCTACCGAAGAGTGTCCCAAGACACAAGAAGAGGAAGAGGACATGTCTCGTGTTCCATATGTA
Source organism: Pinus taeda (assembly GCA_000404065.3). Lineage (NCBI taxonomy): Eukaryota > Viridiplantae > Streptophyta > Pinopsida > Pinales > Pinaceae > Pinus > Pinus taeda. The sequence continues at coordinate 45,083 of APFE030633546.1, read as the reverse complement.
AGTGTAGTCGGTAGACTGATGTATGTGATGGTCTGTACTAGAGCAGACATTGCACATGCCAAAGTATCCGGACCGAGTCCCATGCTACCCCTACCACGCGGCGTTGCATCTCCTCAGGCAGATCCTCTATGGCTATCATAGGTACCTGGTGAGTTAGTCTCACCAAGTTTCTCTGAATGACATAAAGGACTCTATCTATCTCAGTTGCCACCTCTTCGACCCCTCTTCGCGACACCTATGCCTCAGAAATCCATCAAGTCTCACTAGACCCACATCTGGAACATGGTTCTTATATTTTGTCAGTATTTTGTCTCATCAGAAATATTTTTTCTAAGTTCATTTGATATTAAAAAAATCCAAAAAATCTTAAAAAATGCACAAAATCTTAAAAATTGTTACCTATTTCTCCCCATGCCACATTTGGTAGTAACACTAAGCCTTGATCTCCCCGGAAAGCCATGCTAGCGTATGGGTAGTCGTCAACCGTGATGATCTATTGATCCCACTAGGTGAAAAACTCATCATCAAAAGTCATTCTAGGCTTGTCACCACCTCCAAGGTGTTTCATCAAGTCCACCCATCTACCCATTCGTGGATCTCTAGGGCTACTGATGGATGCTGATACTTTGGGACGTAGCCCAGGTACCTTCTCGAAGAAAAATGAACACAAGATGGTTCCATATCCAAAATTATTCATTTGATCCTTCTGTATATAGGTCAATTGACTCTTCATGTTAGTCAAAAGATGCGTGCACCAATTAAATACCATGGTAAGACATTCCAATTCCAGGATCATATGTACTCGTGACGCCTGATACAGGGAAACTGACCCATTTACCTGTGCAATGGTAAATAGAAAAGTCCTAAAGGATAAACTTTCCACATTTTTTATTGGAATTTTACTTCCAATCATCTCTAGATGTCCAAGACAATATATATGGACATAGTCTTCCACCGAAAGACTACCTCTCATCCTGCATGTCGAATGCATGACCTCCCCTCTTCAGGAGAGACCAGTAATAAAATCGATATCTTTAACCTCAATCCGTAGAGTCATCTGGTATATCATGAAAGCGTCATCCTCAACGCTCCAGTAGTGGATCAAAAGTTCTAGCAAGCACATATCGGCTTTCATATTTGGAATTTTGAAGAACTTAAGTAAACCACAACCTCTCAAAGCATCCAATGCATTTTGGTCATTCATTACCTTATTATCAATAGTGGTATGCTCTCTTCCCTCCAAGTGATAGTCATCCTGCAAAAAATTGAAGTTTCAACTATTAGTATATATGTTAAAATTTTAACTCGCGTATATGCGGGTTCCCTTTATACACAGTCTCGTGTAGGGTTTTCATATACGCGGGTTGCTCACATCCAACCCACGTGTACGTAGAGTTGAATTTTTTGGCATAGTTTCCCACTGCCAAAACTTTGAAAAAAATTCTAAAAAATATCATAAAACATTACAAGTTGGATTTGAGGGTTACTTGGAAACTTTGGGGTGATTTGAACGGTCCAATTGTTTAGAGGAAATCTTTCTTCTCTTTGCTCCACAACTATTTGCTCCAAATAGAAATGAAAAAGCTATCAGTCCAAAAGTCATTATATAACTTTGAAATTGCAAAATATCTTTTCAAAAATTGATTTTTGTCTCATGGATTTTTTGACCTGTGGGCTTCGATCGTTGAGAGTGGGTTGTTTTTTCGGGAAATTTTGGAGACTTCTTTGAGATGGTATTTCAGTCCCATGATCACTGACCCATCATGGCAGGTATCATTCTCTCACTAGCATTTAGGTCAGGGAAAACCATTTTCCACTACATCTTGCATACTAACCTCCATTCAGCGATACATTAGCTGTATGGTCAATGCCATCGTATCCTGGTTAGAAAAGTATTTTCACTCACCGATTTTTAAATCATGACATGATGGTAGAGCCATCCTTTACATGGGCATCTTAATTAGAACCTCGCTAACATTGGTTTCCCATGCTACTAGACTGAGTAGGCTCAGGAGTCCTCTTTAGTCCCCCCATGACTGATGCGTTGAAGACACATTCTCCTTATACCCTAGAGGCTCCTTTGTGTTGATTTGTATTGATGCATTGTGTTAGTGCCTAAATCTACCTCAGGCTGAGAAAGGTAGGATCTAGGGGTAACATCAAACCACGCTTAAACTAGTAGCTAGCCCTCCTAGGTCGAGAGAGGGCTCTCTCCTGTCAATCTTAGCGAAGTATGATCAATAAGGGCTTGAGATGACTGATATGATGACTGATATTAGGTTTGGTGTGTAGATAAAAGAGTTTTATTGAATACAATGATGTTTTTGTTGGTTCCAATGGAAAGGCAGATTTTGGCTGTGGAGAATGAGGCTCAGTTTTGCAGAGATCTCAATAGGGCAAGGTAGGCAACTGATTTTGGCACTTTAAATTGAATGAGATGGAGTGTTTAGAGAGGTGAGGAGTTGAAGAGGGCAAGAAAACTCAGGGATCCTCTTCAAATAGATGAAAAAATAAAAATCTAAAGCAAACCCTAGGTAGAGCATTGTAATTTCAATGGATTCTAGCCTTTCCCTTGTTTGATTTACTTAAGAAGAAGAAAGATAGATAATGGCATACATAACACATAAGTAAATTCATAATTATAGTTTAAAGCACTGTACCAAAACAAAATGCCACATGAATCCCAAAGAGTGCTGCAAACCCTAGTCTTTATGCTTTAGCCAAAACTGCTGATATGAATACACAAAGAAGCTCCTTGCTTTATCAAGAGTCCAACCATGCTAATGACTGAAAAATCACAAGATATAGACAAAAAATAGCTCATCCTAGCCTCTAAGGGTCGAGCTCACATGTTTAGGAGTTGTTCCAACTAATTCTAAACTGAGAACTAGAAATTAGGCAGTGGAACAACATGCCTATAGAAACAAGGGAACTGATTCATTCAGTTTCAAACAACTTTTTGATAGATGAATCTGCCTCCATAAGTGAAAATTTGACATATTTACATCATGATCCATCCATTTACATGAAATTACATCACAATTTTGACAATAAGAAGGAGAAAAAGTCAAACTGTCAAAATCTAGGCGAAAAACACAGCATTCTTGGTCAAACTAAGCAAATTTACCCAATGCGCCACGCTGATATCCCTATGTGTAGCGCCTGTTTGCAGCTACTTTTGGAGGCCTTCTCGATGTCCAAATTTTCTCCAAGTGTGCTTGTTGGAAATTTCTACCTGTCTACTTTCTAACCCAAGTAGAAGTTTTGAATTTGGTCTCCACTTTCCCCTCAAAAAGTAAGTTCTCCCAACACTACTTCCTGTGTGTCAAAATAGGGACAATGAGGTCATTTTTTGAGTGTTTTTGACCCTTTTGAGGGCTCAAAACCTGTCAAAATTTCTTGGCCATTGGTAGGAAAGCATATTTTTTCATGCCAGATCCAAAAATGCCAAGTTTTTGTCATTTGGAGGCTCCCATCAAAAGCGAGCACCAGATGGCGCAACGCATAGGGCAGAAAATTCTGTGTTTTAGCCCAAATTTTTCAAAAATGCAAAAAGCGTCCAATTTTTTTTGAAATTTGGGCTAAGCCTTCTCCATAAAAAGCTATGTTGGGAAAAGGAAGCCTCAGCCAATATCTAAAATCTACCTTGCTCTTTTTGCCTCCATGATGCCTTATTCAACTTTGCTTTCAAACTCCTGATTCTTGCCTTGCAGACTTAGTTTCTTGCCATGTAATGATAAACCATATGCCTCAACAATGTCTTCTCCCTATTGGCCTTCTCTAGCATCCTTTTCGAAGTGCAAGTTTGTTCTCTCAAGCCAAGATTCCTAGTCATGTTCAATCTCTTGCTCATACCCATGATCATTGTGTCTTTCCATTGTTTTCCTTTGGTTTTGAAAAATGTGGTTTTATATGGATGGTTTTGTGGATAACAATGTGAAAATATGGTGGAGGAATGAAATGCGTAGAGTGTATGGAAGAGAGCGTAAAAATGTATGTGTGAACAGAGTTTAGGGATGGGAGTAAGAGTTTTAGGGATGTGAGTAGGGTTTAGGGATATGGAAAGGGTTTTGGGAGTGTAGCATTTGGGAAATTATATGTGGAGAATGGGATTAAGGGGAAAATGTATGAGGGGGTGGGATTAAAGAGATAGGGTATACAACCATTAGTGCAATGAAGAAAACTAGGGTTTCACCCTAGAAGCTAGGGTTTAGGATAATGAGAATTGGGGATAGGGGTGAATGAATTAGCATATGGGGGATAGTGAAATGGGTTAAAGAAACTAGAAAGGAAGTGAGGGAATAAAAGGTCAGGGAGTGATGGCAACAAAAACAAATTTACAAACCCTAAGAAATCATGTTTTGAACAAAAATTGCAAGGAGGTAGGGTTTTGAAATTTTTCACTAAATAATCATAAACATCTTAAGGCACACCTTCATTTCCATTTGGAGAGTTGTTGAATTACTTTGGACTAGAGGAAACCAAGGAAATTGAGAATATGGATGAATTTGTGGTGAAAATGGCTTGTAGCTCTATGCACCACGCCACAAACCCAATGCGCCGTGCCCCAAACCCAATGCATAACGCTTTTTATAGGATACTTTTGGAGGCCTTCCCGGTGTCCAAATTGGGGGAGGGATAGCTTGTTGGAAAGCTTATTTAGTCTAATTTCCAACTCAACTATAATGTTTTAATTTGGAGTTCATGTTCCCTATCAAAAATCAAATCTCCCAAGACTGGTGAAAATGTGCCAAATGAGGCTACCTAAAGGCAGATTTCTGTTGCAGTCAACTTTGGAAGATCTTCCTCAACCCAAAATTGAGATCATGATAAATTAATGGAAATATATTTGTTTTCAGTTATCATTTGACTCATCAAGCAAGTTATTTGGCCAACCAAGCTAGGATAAATCTTGATTTTCCCAAAGTCACTTCAGAGGTGCATCAATTCTCCTAAGGCAACTGTATTTTTTACATTTCTCTAAAACCATGACACCTGTGTAAACCGTGAACTAGGTTTCCCTTCCTTGGCATCTTCTGGACAAAAACCTCTCTCATTTTTCCCAATTTCATATTTTCTTGCTCAGAAACATCATTAGAGTAAAACCTATCTCGATGTGTGGAACAAGGGATATGTTGAAATGAAGTGAAATGAAGGGGAATAGGAGCTTCCAAATTCTTGAGAAAATTTGGATAAGTAGGGAGGGATGTTAGGAAGTAGGAGAAAGTGTAATTTCAGAGATTGAGTGAGGGGAAGGGGTCCAAAAGGGCAAAGCACAGGCCTAGCCTAGAAAATTGTCAAGTTGTAGCAGGAAACTAGGGTTTGTGCAAAAACGAGGAATTTGGGGGATCTCAGGGATGGGAAGTGTTTAATAAGGTACATTAAATATAGGGGAAGGTGTATGAACATCAGGATACAAGTTTTACTAATGATTTTACCATCCAAGAGAAAATACCTTCAAAACCCTAGGAGAGGGAAATGAACCTTACCTAGGCGCAACTGAAGCATGAACAAGGTATAAAATGACCTAGTGGAACTTGACATGATGATGACAACCCTTTGAATGATGGTACACTCAGCTAAATGGTGACATCGACCGATATTTGAACAACTTTGAAGGGAGTGAAGACAAACCCTAGACCTAATACCTAGTGACCAAATTTTGCTTGAGGGCTCACTGAAATGACAAAATTTGACCTTGGCACCTTAAAATCACTTTGTAAGAGAATTTTTGATCACTGGAGGAAGGTTGCAAAGACTAACACTAACATTGGCTCCAATGGGGATCGTAGCTCCTTGGAGGTGCCAAGAACTACAAATCTTTAGAAAGCATACAATGCCTTCATCCATTGGACAATGTAGTCAAAAACTCAAGCTGAAATGCATGACTGAAAAATGATGACTCGACGGCACAAATTGACTCTCACTCAACTAAAAACTGACTCAATACTTAAACACAACTGACAAACTGGAAAATATGCTCAATGAAGCTTATTCAATACAACCTACTCTAGTTGTTCCATTCATCACCTGGTCAAGTGAAATGAAACAACCAATACAACCAAGTAAGTATTATGGTTACTGTTTGAATTCTCCACAAGTGCTCACTTATGAACAACAAGAGAGAACTACTGAAAGGCAACTCCCATGAAAACTTGGAAACAGATCCGTTAAATGATATGGATTCTCTATCCACCTCCAAAAACACTGCATAAGGATCTTGAAGTTCATGCACACTAGGACTTAGCTCATCTAATGGATTACTTCTCTTCTCCTCATACCATGAATGCAAAATTTGTTTTGAGCATTGTAACAAGACTCCTACTAAAAATGACAAAGAAACCAGCTGTTGGATCAAGTTTATATCAGCACACATTTCAAGCTCACATGTAGTCAATGGAGAAGGAATTTGACTGCGACATCATCCAACAAATCAGCTATTGGATCATGAAAAACTTGAAAATACTGTTGGAACCCATTTTCTATTGGTTTCGATGAGATTCCATGATTTCCTATAGGCTACTCATTTGAAGATATACTATGCAATTTACCCTTCAAAAAGTGAAATGATTCAAAACAAAATGGTACGAAATCATCTTGTATCATTTGATCATATGTGCCAGCTTCCATGTCTTCATCTGCAACTTGACAATCAATGGCATTCGAGGGCTGCAAATCTAGATATGAAAGTATTGAACAAGGTTTTCATTGCTCTCAAGATGGTCCAGATCAAGACTTGTTGACAGTTGATTTTTGAGTGCATGAATGTTGCCTCTGATGAACTAAAATGAAGAAAAACAAAAAGGCAAAGATCCTTCACTTACTTCAAAATTTTCTGCACTTTCCTCGTCGTTTCCATAGCTGATATGTGATGGATGAACATTGTATTTGAGTTGCTGAAAGTGAACTTCTTCCTCCCACAAACTAGTTGTTGATTTGTCTGCAAGATTAGCTTTTGTTTGGAGAACTTAATCATCATCATACTAATCAAACTGAGGAAAATCATTAGTATAAGAAACATCATCAAGCATACATGTCATATCAACAAATCTCTCTTCTCCAAGATGATCTATAAAATAATCATCATTAGATCTATGACAACTGGGATAAGAAATAAAATGTTTTGGAGCAGCCATTTATTCTTATCTAATCAGCAAGCCATGGGCTTGAACATTATACTCATTCCTTGTGATGATCCTTTGCATCATCTCTTCCACTGCACTTACCAAAATGTCAATCTTTACCTGTAGAGATGTCGATTCCTTCGGATTTGTGTTTTTCATCTCTTCTTCCTTCAACTTTTCCCTTCGGATCAAAAAATGAGACTCTACATCTACTACATTTTTTTGCATCTCTTCAAGTGTTGCAAGGTTCCTTTCCCTCAGCTGAAACTCCATTTCCGGATCAAAGGCAAATGGGTAGTGCAAGAGAGCAGATCCAGGAGGAGGTCTTATATTAACAAGCATCAAATAATAAACTTGGTTAAATCTGGTAGAAAATTGTTGCACTGTCTCTCCTGGTTGTCTTTTCAGCTGGTTATACTCTTCTATAATCAAGAAAGGGTTTTGTTTGATCATCCACCTGTTGAGGAAAACTTTAAGGAACTGCTGAAAATATGAGATGCTCGCATCAGGCAGGGTTTTGAACTGACCCTTGACTTTGCCTTACAAAGAAAGAGAAAAAAGCCTAATATAGGAATCCTCTTCATCAACTTCGAAAAGCTCAAGAAAGGACTCAAAATCCAATACATGTCTCTCAGCAGTGATTTTGTTACAGTCACAATCAAATCTTGGTAGATATAGATCATGATTTTTAGGGAAAGCATGGGTTATAGGAGGTAAAATCAGAGGCTTGTATCGGTCTGGAATTTTACAAGGTAGTGGGGTATCTACAGAAGCTGTAGAATCCATCTTGGTCTCTTGAGGCTCATTAGTTTGAAGACGGTCATCACAAGATTCAGAAAAAGGGTCTTGATCAAGCTTAAAGGCATGAAAATCTTTGGTATTCACAATGTTCAAAGGGAAGGAATCAATTGTAGGATGAGGATTTTTTCTCAAACATAGTATACTTTGCAAAGCCTTCTTGAAATTCTCGAGAAAAGAGAAGAAATAATTTACAACAAAGAACAAAATGTCTTGGACGAAATTCCAACTTGAATACCTGATCTTTCCATATTGTCCTTTCATGTTTTCACTGGTCAGGTTCATCCTCCAGTGGAGTCTTTAGATCTGATCTCAAAAATGAATTGGAATCGCCAGGTGAATGATTTCAGCCTTTCTGGTGTCTGATCATTGTCCACCATCAATAATCAAATTTGAACTTGATACATGTTACTGGGGCAATTTGCAAGTCAGATGTTCAGCTTATAAGACTAGACCAGAGATTGACTGAAGCAACTTTTTTCTACTTATGCACTCGCAAAGCAATGTACAGTTCGAAGGCTTCTTGGAATAACTTCAGCCTTTTTATGTAGTTTATAAAACAAAGAACACTAATGAACAAACAATTTCTTCCCTAGTATGGTTGCCACTATGTTAGGGCCTAAATCTACCTCAGGCTGAGAAAGGTAGGATCTAGGGTATCATCAAACCATGCTTAACGTGGTAGCTAGCCCTACTAGGTTGGGAGAGGGCTCTCTCATGTCAATATCAGTGAAGTATGATCAATAAGGGCTTGAGATGATTGATATGATGACTAATCTTATGCTAGGTATGTAGGAAAAAGAGTCTGATTGAATACAATGATGTTTTTGTTGGTTCCAATGGAAAGGCAGATTTTGGCTGCGGGGAATGAGGCTCAGTTTTGTAGAGATCTCAATGGGGCAAGGTAGGCAACTGATTTTGGCACTTCAAATTGAATGAGATGGAGTGTTTAGATAGGTGAGGAGTTGAAGAGGGAAAAAAAAATCAAGGATCCTCTTCAAACAGCTGAAAACATCAAAAGCTAAAGCAAACCCTAGGTAGAGCACTGCAATTGGATTCTACCCTTTCCATTGTTTGATTTAGTTAATAAGAAGCAAGATAGATAATGGCATACATAACACATAAGTAAATTCACAATTACAGAAGAAATCACTGTACGAAAACAAAATTCCACATGAATCCCAAAGAGTGTTGCAAACCCTGGTCTCTATTCTTTAGCCAAAACTGCTAATATGAATATACAAAGAAGCTCCTTGCTTTCTCAAGAATCCAACCATGCTAATGACTGAAAAATCACAAGATATAGACAAACCATAGCTCATCCTAGCCTCTAGGGGTCAAGCTCACATGTTTAGGAACTGTTCCAACTAATTCTAAACTGAGAACTAGAAATTAGGTAGTGGAACAGCATGCCTCTAGAAACAACGAAATTGATTCATTCAGTTTCAAACAACTTTTTGATAGATGAATCTGCCTCCATAAGTGAAACTTTGACATATTTACAACATGATCCATCCATTTACATGAAATTACATCACAAGTTTGAAATTAAGAAGGATAAAAGGTCAAACTATCAAAAGCTAGGCGAAAAACACAACATTCTTGGTCAAATTGAGCAAAATTTCCCCAATGCACCGCGCTGATGTCCCTATGCATAGTGCCTGTTTACAGCCACTTTTGGAGGCCTTCCTAGTGTTCAAATTTGCTCCAAGTGTGCTTGTTGGAAAGGTCTACCTGTCTACTTTCCAACTCAAGTAAATTTTTTTAATTTGGCCTCTATTTACGCCTCCGAAAAATTAATTTCTCCCAACACTACTTCCTGTGTGTCAAAATAGGGGTAGAAAGGTCATTTTGTTAGTGTTTCTGACCCTTTTGAGGGCTGAAAACCAGTCAAAATTTCTTGGCCATTGGTAGGCAAGCATATTACTTCATGCCAAATGAAAACATGCTGAGTTTTTGTCATTTGGAAGCTCCCATCAAAAGCGAGCGCCAGGTGGTGCGACGCATAGGGCAAAAAATTCTGTGTTTTAGCCCAAAATTTTTAAAAATGCAAAAATTGTCCAAATGTTTTTGAAATTTGGGCTAAGTCTTCTCCATCAAGAGTTGTGTTGGGCCAAGGAAGCCTCAGCCAAGATCTTAAATCTATCTTGCTCTTTTTGCCTCCTTAATGCCTTCTTCAACTTTGCTTTCAAGCTCTTGATTCTTGCCTTGCAAACTTTATTTCTTGCCATGTAATGATAATCCATATGCGTCAACAATGTCTTCTCCCTATTGGCCTTCTCTAGCATCCTTTCCCAAGTGCAAGTTTGTTCTCTCAAGCCAAGACTCTCGGTCATGTTCAATCTCTTGCTCATACCCATGATCACTGTGTGTTTCCATTGTTTTTCTTTGGTTTTGAAAAATGTAGTTATATATGATGGTTTTGTGGATAACAGTGTGAAAATATGATGGAGGAATGAAATGGGTAGAGTGTATGGAAGAGAGTGTAAAAATGTATGTGTGAACAAAGTTTAGGGATGGGAGTAAGAGTTTTAGGGATGTGAGTAGGGTTTAGGGATATGGATAGGGTCTGGGGAGTGTAGCGTTTGGGAAATTATATGTGGAGAATGGGATTAAGGGGAAAATGTATGAGGGGAGTGGGATTAAGGGGATAGGGTATACAACCATTAGTGCAATGAAGAAAACTAGGGTTTCACCCTAGAATCTAGGATTTAGGATAATGAGAATTGGGGATAGGGTTGAATGAATTTAGGGATACGGGGGATAGTGAAATGGGTTAACGAAACTAGAAAAGAAGTGAGGGAATAAAAGGTGAGGGAGTGATGGCAACAAAAACAAATTTACAAACCCTAAGCAATCATGTTTTGAACAAAAATTGCAAGGAGGTAGGGTTTTGAAAAATTTTCACTAAATAATCATAAACATCTTAAGACACACTTTCATTGGCATTTGGAGATTTTTTGACTTACTTGGACTAGAGGAAACCAAGAAAATTGAGAATATGGATGAATTTGTGGTGAAAATGGCTTGCAGCTCTATGCGTCGTGCCACAAACCCCATGTGTCGCGCCCCAAACCCAATGTCTAGCACTTTTTTTAGGAGAATTTTGGAGGCATTTCCAGTGTCCAAATTGGGTGTGGGATATCTCTTTATAAATATTATTGAGTTTTATTTCCAAAAAAATTAAAAATTTTCAATTTGGAGTTCATTTTCCCTGTCAAAAATCAAATCTCCCAAGACTGGTCAAAATGTGCCAAATGAGGCTGCCTAAAGGCAGAGTGTTATTGCAGTCAACTTTTGAAGGTCTTACTCAACCCTAAATTGAGCTCATGATAGCTTATGGGAAATATATTTTGTCTAGTTATCATTTGACTCATCAAGTAAGTCATTTGGCCAACCAAGCTCGGCTAAATCTTGATTTTCCCAAAGTCACTTCAGAGGTGCACCAATTCTCCTGAGGCAACTATATTTTTGAAATTTCTCTAAAACCATGACAACTGTGTAAATAGTGAAGAAGGTTTTTCTTCCTTTGTCCATTTTGGACAAAAACCTCTCTCAGTTTTCCCAATTTCATCTTTTCTTGCTCAGAAACATCATTGGAGTAAAACTTATCCTGATGTGTGGAACAGGGGATTTGTTGAAATGAAGTGAAATTAAGGGGATAAGCGACTTCTAAATTGTTGAGAAAATTTGGAGAAGTAAGGAGGGATGTTAGGAAGTAGGGGAAAGTTGAATTTCAAATATTCAGTGAGGGGAAGGGGTCCAAAAGGGTGAAACACAGGCCTAGCCTAGAAAATTGTCAAGTTGTAGCAGGAAATTAGGGTTTGTGCGAAAATGAGGAATTTGGGGGATCTCAGTGATGGGAAGTGTTTAATAAGGTACATTAAGGATAGGGGAAGGTGTATGAACATCAAGATACAAGTTTTGTTGATGGTTTTACCATCCAAGACAAATTACCTTCAAAACCCTAGGAGAGGGAAATGAACCTTACCTAGGCGCAACTAAAGCATGAACAAGGTATAAAATGACCCAGTGGAACTTGACATGATGATCAAAACCCTTTGAATGATGGTACACTCAGCTGAATGGTGACATGGACCGACAATTGGACAACTTTGAAGGGAGTGAAAACAAACCCTAGACCTAATACCTAGTGACCAAATTTTGCTTGAAGACTCACTGAAATGACAAAATTTGACCTTGACACCTTCAAATCACTTTGTAAGAGCATGTTTGATCATTGGAGGAAGGCTGCAAAGACTGACACTAACACATTGCATTTTGACTATTTGCAGCTTTTGGCCTTGACACGCCTTCACTTGGACTTGTGTTTAAGCCACTTATTTTTCCATGTCTTCCTCAAAGTCAACCACGCAATCACTTAGCTTTTGCAACTTGATGCATCCTTTTACCCGTGGAAAGAGCATCCCTTTGAGTGTCCTAACCAGTTTCGACTCCTTGCATTGAGCATAGGAATGTTCCCCTCCTAGGAACTAGATCATCTGTTTCTTTGACACTCGTTCTTTCCACTGTACTATAGCATTATTTTATTCTTTTTCCGGCTTAAAAAAAAGACAAAAAATTATATATTCCAAAAAGAGCGGGAATGAGGTGACATTTCCACATTTTGTTGGCAGCTAGAGTCGATCATGTCACCCTTGAACAAAGCACTCAAAGGAAAGTGTCTCCTCCATAAGGGTGGGATTTACTTTTGACTTATGTGCACCTTAAACCTTGTTACTGAGTCAGTACTCCTCTGATTAGTTACCTCTTCCAATCATATGGAGAGTTTGCATATGCCTCTTGCATGAAAAAATTATAGAGATTTATCATATGCTGCCATATAGTCATCATTGAGTCGTGCTTTTGTTCGAGAGAAGTAAACCTGATTTGGTTCATCACATTAGTTATGTTGGTCCTTTCCTCATGCCGGTTTGAGAAGGTCTCCATTGACTTCTTGCTAGCAGGTCTCGTCCTTATCAACTACAACAAATTGCTCTGAGGGTAGACCTAGAGCCACACCCCAGCCCCAATTTCATTATTGATAGGTCACCTTGTGCTCAACATCAATTAGTATCATGGGTCTTTGACTGAGTGGTTTCCCTTGTGTTCAACATTAGCTTACATTATCACACATTGGGATTTGTGCAGTGCCTTGGTTTTCATTTGACCCTATTGGTGGATTCCTCGCCTCTGTGTTAGCATTCATTATTGGGTGGTTTAGAGGGTTTCTATCTTGTGCTAGCTACATCTTGTGTACATCGGAAACGTGATTCAGTTGGGTTACTACATATTTTTTATTTGATTCCTTCCACATTATTAACCTACGGGTTACACTTGCACTAGATTGATGATGGATGCCTTAATGCCTTCCTCCTAGTGGATCTTTTCCTATTGACTACAACTCATTTGCTTTGGGAAAAAGATCTAGATTCCATTTGGTAGTACCTTGGGGTTTACAATCATCAGTGGAAGATTCCTTCACTATCGACAGTGGGAAACCATCATTGTCTCCTGATTGATAGATTCTTTCAAGTGTTTGACTTCATCTCATTCATTCGCACTTGTTAGATTGTATTGGGTACCTTGACTCTCATTATCATTATTGGTGAGTAGTATCGCATTTGTTAACGGTATACATCAATGACCGATAATCAAACAATTTCTCACGCGGTCAACGTCAGATCATTCATTCCCATTGTGTAGAAATGTACTGCGGTGATCTGTGAAGACCTCGGGTTACATCAACATGTTTTGGTTCACTTGTCAGTTGCTCCTATTGCTGCTAGTTGACACCATCCACCTTATATGTTGCAGTTCTTCACAACGACATCTTACATGCTAGCATCTGAGTTACGAGGTAGCATCATTTTATTCCATCATGTTCATTGGTACTATTGGGATTAGTTTTTGACATCAGTGATCAGCTTCATCCTTCAACATCATTGATCATCTTCTTATATGTGATATTCAGACATGTACTTTTTCGATCACGATCAGATGATCCATTATGTACTTTCAGTTCCTTTATACTGCATATTGGATCCACTTGTACTTGATATGTGGACATGCTTTAATTTCTCTGAGCATGGGTATGCCTGCCTCAGGCAACAGTTTCTTTCTAATCTCTTTTGATGGCTTGGTAGGTTGAATTCTGGTGAAGTCCTTCTCAGTCTCAGCATGATTCTTTCCATACACTTAATACATTTCAGCCATCATGTACCCCTCCTGACCTCATATATTAGGGGGCATCTGTTATAACACCATTTACCACTCTTGGTATTTGTGATGATTTGTTTATGGCCTAGGGCAACCCCTCCTACATTTGGTCCAAATATATAAAAAATAGTGTTTTATTCCCTGTACGCTACTTTTCCTTGAGCTAAAAACATGTACACGTGGGTCAATCAATACCCAACCCGCGTATATGTGTTAAAACACTTTAAAAAATTAAATTTCTTTAAGTATGGGCAGGTTTCATGGGTTTCACCTATTGATTACTTCCTATTGTCTGTGGCCCAACTATTTTCGAACTAAAAAACTAATTGGGAGAAGTATAAATAGACTTCTATGGGAAGACCTTAAAGAGGAGAAGAGATAGAGTTATTATACTAAGATTATCCCTCACTGAGTCTGATGAATCCATGTGCCTCATGCACTTCACCAAGCTTTCGGAAACCCTTGTTTCCTTGATTATAGATATCCTTCCTTTTTCTTGAGATATCATGGTGTTGGTGATGGAAGAAGATTGTTGAAGGTTGGGATAGGACGAATCCAAAGGATGGTTCAACTTGGAGCCAAAAGAAGAAGACTCAGGTGAATTCTCTCCATGTTATTTATAGCTTATTGCAATAAAATAAATGTTGTATTATTTCTGAAATTAACTATGTTTATGCATCAAATTATGTTTTAATTCATATATGAATGTTGTTTTGATGTATGATCAATCATTTGTTTATATGATATAAAGTCAATTTCATGAGTATGATTTACTTCTATACTACTATGTATGTTCAAATTGAATGATTTTCAGGTTTGAAGAACATCGAGAGCTGTAGAGGGTCTGAACCCTACGGGACCTACTCAAACAAAGGAAATTCGAGTACGGTCACTCTTACATAGTTTGATAATATAAGAATTTTGCCTGAGCTATATAAGTATTTCTTGTTTTAGTTTGCATATTCTCTGTTGGGGTTCTAACACAAAGCCCTAGGGTGCTTCCACCCCAAAACAAGTATTGAGCAGGTTTATGTCAAAACCAGGGAAGGCGAATTGGACAACAATGAAGTGGGTTTTCAGGTATTTGCGTGGCACTAGTGATTATGGTTTGTGCTACCAAGGAAGACCAAGATTGGATAGAGTTTTGGATATTCATGGGTTTGTTGATGCAAACTGGGATGGGGATCTAGACCAGAGAAGCTCTACAAGTGGGTATGTGTTTAATCTATTTGGAGGTGCAGTTAGTTGGATGAGTAAGAAACAATCTGTAGTGACACTATCAACTATAGAGGTAGAATACATGGAAGCCACTCATGCAAGAAAGGAAGAAATTTGGTAGCATATATTGTGTTCAAGTATGGGGTTAGTATAGGGAGCTATAAGGATAGATAGTGACATCCAAAGTGAAATTTTCTTGGAAAAGAGTCCTTCTTACCATTCAAAGACAAAGCACATTGATGCTCAATATCACTTTGTGAGAGATATGATAGAAGACAAAAAGGTGTTGTTGGTAAAGGTGGACACTTTGAAGAACACTGCAGATGCATTGACAAAATCTGTGAGCTCTGAGAAGTTCTCCTGGTGTAGAGAAACAATAGGCGTTTCATAGCTAGATAAATGATTAAGCTCTCCTATCGCCCTCTATGGAAAGAAAAAAACAAGTGGGAGAATGTTGGGTTGTGTTATATTCTTTCCACGACTAGCCTCCCTAGTTAATCGAGGGGTTAGTGGGGGGGAAGAGCCCCCCCTTCATTGCATCGATTGCGCAGTGGGGGGGTCACAGAGGGGGTGGAAACCCCCCCATAAAGGGGGTTTGAGGGGGGCAGACAACCCCATTCTACGTGGTTTGGGGCAGTGCCCCGGGGAAATTTTTTTTGGACCCTATATTAGGTTGGGCAGACCTACCTATGGTTTTTGTCATGGTTTTCACACATGGTTTTGGACGCAGTGGTTTTTGGTCCATGGTATTGGATGCTTCGGCATGTATAAATATGTATTGTAACATTAAAAGGAACATAATGAAAAATCAAGCTGGTAGTCCTGGTTTTGGGATGCAAGGGAAAATCTTTGTGTATATGTGTTTTATGTGTTATGCTCTCACATTGTATGTTTTATGTGTTTTAGAATTCGTATGCAGATAATTTTTGTATGCGGTTAAAACCTACAAAGTAGAGGAGAAATATATTGAATAAACTCCTTCCTCGACATATAGAAGAGCAACCATGACCTCGACTAAGACAAGGACTGTCTCTTTAGGGACAAGCCACGCTCGGTTGAACTCCCTGATTTTGATTGATGAGTCATGGTAGGATTCACCTGGAGATCAAAACCTCTCAGTTCTCGTGGATGCAGTAGCTCATACTGTGGTGAATGAAGAAAATGCAAAGAAGGAGGATGACATACCCTTGTCGGCCTTCCTTCATAAGTTGAAGAAGAAAATAATGACACCAAGTGCAAGTAGAGACCCACGAGAGGGTCAGGTAGATGACGAGGCGCAACATTTAGAAACCCTCGATAATTTTGATGAACTGTGGTGCAGTTAAATTCTCAGTGAAGAAATAAACAATTCGTCTATCTTGAGAGAGCAGGTCTAGCCACAAACAAACAATCTAAGGAAAACTTCCTTAAGATAGAATAAAATAAGAGGGCCTACCTCTTAGAATGCTATTCCACTTGGTGATGATCATGCTTCCTCATGCCAGCTACCTCTCGTTTCCTTCCTTCGAATACCTGAAACAAGAAAACAAACAACAAAAACAAATGTGATAACATACAAATTGTATTCAACCTACTTAACAGGTCAAGGAACATTAAGCCATCAAATGTAAGATAACAATTCAATGTATGAAATCAATCAATAATTGTATTCATATAAGTTAAGAAAGAGATTACAGCCAATGCCTTGTGTTGGCTTATTGGGGCCTGACCCAAGTTCAGAGTTATGTTAGCCAAACAAATCCCAGTACTACTGGCATTTTCGGCAACAATCTGTGGAGCGCGGACTAAGCTCTCACACAAAGTAGTATGGGAGGGTGCTAGAACCAGGTTTCCACACCCTAGAGATGTCTGATGAGTTCAAGTGGTATGCGGTTTGACCTTGCACGCAGGTTTCTTCGTGCACTTTCCTGTACCTCGCGGCCTGATATACTGCCTACGCGTAGCCCTACCCAGGGCTGAATGCTACACTTCTGCATTATTACCGAAGAATTTACTAATATTCTAATGTTAGTTTATTATCTTAGCCTACTTGCATGCTTTAGGTTATACTTAACAACATAAACCATTCATACAGGTGCGGGCGCAGTAAATAAATAGTATATTAGCAAATTATATCAAACATGCATTAACCCAAGAACAAATACAGAGAATTATGATAAAACTTCTCTTTATTAATTCCTTCCTTGGTTACAGACTCAACTCCGCCCTGCACACTAAGCTGCAGGGGTCTGCGCACTCAACTGCGGACTACTAAGCCTCTGCACACTCAGCTACAGAGCCTTCTCCTACTCTCGAAAGACACATTTCACTTAGTTACTTAGATTCTTTTCTCTCTACCATTATCTCTATTTTACACTTACAACCTCACTCTATTTATACAATCCCATGGCCCGCAGACCATGGGTAGGCTGAAATTATATTACAAAACTATGGCAGACAACCCTGTGACTTTATCATTATTTTACACCCCGCGCCCGCAATTTGTGGAGCTTTACAACAAAATTCAGTCAAAACTTGGGATTTGAGCCCCAAAACATGCCTTGGGGGGATTCCATGCCCAACAGACCCCCAACACAAACATCATGACTCGCCCTCGAGTCACTTTGTTGGCGCATCAATATTTGCACGGAGTCCCTCCAACTGTTCTCAAACTACATGGAGGTCAGCAGTGCACTGAGCTACTGCTGCTTGGATTTGCTGCATACATTTTTCTGAGACCTCTATGTCCGAACTGCTTCTCTACATATGTGCCGATATCCCTTGCATTTTTTTATAGTCCTGTGATTTTTTCTAGATCCTTGGAGTGCGAAGATTGTGCTTCTTTCTGCTAGTCAGAAAATCATGCCACCCGTGTAGGGCTTCAAGTGGCTGCCATTTGCTTTGCCTGGGAAAGGTTCTCCATTTAGTTTGACTAGCTATATTGCACCTCTGTCTGTGACCTCCTTAACCACATATGGTCCCATCCAATGCATTCTAAAATTTCCTGGGAATTTTTCAAACTTATTATCATACAACAACACTAAGTCATTTACCTTGAAGGTGCTCAACTTAATCTGGTGATCATGCGAAGACTTTTCACGCTACTTTTGTACCTACTCATGACACCTAGCTAAGAGTTGTTCCTCCTCAAGTTCTCCCAATTGCATGAGCCTTTGTTCCAGAGCTTCGCGGTCCATCATAGCTATGAGTGCTGGTATGCGCAAACTAGGTACAATATACTCCATCAGCATGATAGCTTCCATGCCATAAACTAACCAAAAAGGTGTTTGTCCTGTTAATTTCTTGCATGTTGACCTATAAGCCCATAGTATTGCAGGTATGCATAGGCCCCAGTCAGTTCACTTCACATGGTGGACCACGTTCAGTGCCTCGTGTACTTTGTCAAAAGCTTTTGTGTGAATATGCTTCTACATGCTTGGTCTAATCATACTTCTTGTTCTTCATTCATGCCATTGTCTTTCCTACTCCTACTTGGTGGTCATGTTTCCTATCATGAGGATGGTGTGTGTTCATGCAAGTTGCACACTTCTCTTTCAAATTTGTTTAGGAAATCATCCACCTCTGTCAACCCATCATACATAGCTAGATCTCTTACCTCTGTTGCCATGCAACATAGTGACTTTATCATCAGGTTGCAGTTGAGTGTGGTTAACTCATGTAATCAGTTCTACCATCGTTCTATTTCCTCATCCGAATCTGAGGTATAGGGGCTTTCATGCTCCCATGAGAGTCTATTGTCCACTATTGGATTCACCCAGTCCTCCTCCCACCCGGTTATTTTGTAAATATAGTCCAAAACATTAGCGCTATCATTGTTGTGCACTGGTTCTGTGTAGCGCGATCCTTTGAAGGGTCTAACGGTACCACCACATGCAGTTACTTTTTCTCAAAAATCATCTAGCACTTCTTTAGATTTATCACTCCATTCATGTTAGTGGCCCAATCTATTCCTAGCAGTGCGGGATAGGGATTGTTGTTATCAACAATCTCTATCACTTCAAAATCTGCGAACGCACTTGCACCTTCGATATCTACCATTATTTTCTTCAATTTCCTCATAGGTAGGATCTTTTGTTGGTTCGCCATTCGGAATTGAATAGGAGACCATTGCAATGCGAGCCTACCCATGTGCTCCCATGTCTACTTTGGTAGGACTCTCGCATCTGATCCTAGATCCAAAATCACTTGATCCATTTCATATTCCCTGATTTGCGCAGTTAATCTCATCTCATTTCTTGTTCACGTTGTGTGCTTCCCGAGCTTCCACACTATGCACTGTTCCCTTGACATGGTCCCAACACATCTAGTCATGAGTTCTTACAGCCCCTTCATAGCCTTACTATTGCGCAACAGCTTCATGCATGTCTCCAAAAGGGTAGTGAGCATTAAAGGGTCCATTTTCGGTTCCAATTTGTCTTTACTACCTAAAGTGTAGGCCTTCATGAATCTCTTCTTAGCTTCCATGAATTTCTCCTTAGTGTGCTCCAAATCAAATTCTGATTCCTTTGTTCGAGCCTTTCGAACCCAGGAACTTTCTTCGGACTACTTGCCTTTGTCATCACCTATCGTGATACCACTTTGGAGCACGATATTTACATTTGGGTCTTCCTCTCGCAACTCATACCTCATCATTTGCAGGTTCTGAGGTGGGGGAGGTGGGATTGTTCCTTTATCACGCAGCCTTGCTATCAGTGTGGGACAGTCCTTTGTCTCATGATCAAACTGGGTACAATATAAGAATGATGGTCTCGTCGGATTTGTACAATCATGGGTGTTATCACTCAGTATTTTCTTAAGGTTAAAGAAATAAATCACTGAGGTAACCACAAACCAACTTTGGAGCATAGGCTCTATCCAACCTATACTCAGAGAGGGGTCTCTCTATATGATTTAGCTTTGTTGGTTGGGATTTAGGCTAGTTATGATTGTTCTTGAGGTCTTTGATTTGTATTTGAGATTGGGTGGTGGGGTTCTTTAAACAGATGGATAGAATGATGTCTCTAGACCATTTGGCTATGGAGTCAATAGAAGGGCAGTAGAACTAGATCAACTCACTAAAGGGAATGTTCAAAGGGAAAGATAGCATAGTAGAGTGCAAGTCTTTCGGCCAGAGGGGTAAAAAGGTTTTAACCAGGGTGAGAGAGTAATTAAGAATTCTCAGACCGAGATTGAAATGATGAACAAAGGGTAATTGGAAACAAAGGGTAATTAAGAATCCTTTGCTATAGATTATAAAGAAACAACCAAAACTAAGGAGTAATTAAGAATTCCTTAACTTAGATATCAGTAGAAAACATGTATTTGCCTAACTCTTAAAACAGACTGTAACTAAGAAAATTCTAAGATATTACTCAAGTTATAGCATTTAGATTCAGAAATACATTAAATATTATGGAAAAACTTTAAGAAAGATAACAACAACATGATAAAATACTTATCTGCACACATGAATCCTGTCAAATATCTTGTCTTTAGTTATCAATCTAGGTTGCTAGCCTAGACAGTGATATAATAGCTTTATGGTCTTTTTATCAAGAATTCTATAGAAATGTCTAAGAATCCACCCTAAATAATTCAAATAAAGAAGTATTTATACAAATTCTAAATTGAAATATCTTGAAAAAATATCAAGATTGGTTTTACAAATATCTCAAATTGTTTTACATTAATAGAAATTAAATAAAGGACACTCAAAACTAATGAATCTATTTGGCACTATATTTATGGATTTATGGTGAAAAAGATGAGAAATTTGAATTTGATAGCAACTCTTAATTGATGATGAGGCTTCCAAGTCACCAACTATCTCCTTCCTTTATGCATTCTGCCCCTAAAATTCTGCAAAATTAGGGTCCAGTGATACCTTTGTACATCTAAGTCCGAGATAGATATGTAAAACATGAAAGAGGTTATTGTATATAAGTACGTTATTGAGATAAACCTCTCTCAGTTTCCCAAAATTCATCTCCATTTGTTCACAATATTCTCTGAAAAAAGATTTCAAAATAGGACTTTGCACAGTCTAAAAAATAGGCTCTGAAGATATGAATTTATCTCCTTTTTTGTAATATTTGTGTAAAACATGAGATATGATTTTGTATATTGGAATTTTAGGAACAAAAACCTCCTCCCGTTTCTCAAAATTTATCTTGGATTAGCCACAATAGTTTCTGCAAAATTATGACTTAAACGGGAAATTTCTGGAAGATGTACCATTTCTGCTCTATTTTTCCATCTATCTTCACTTTGATTTTTCAATCTGTTATACTTTTACTGATAGTCTTTCTTCTAATGCAGTTTTACTTTGATGACCTGTTAATATCGTTTACTGTGTTTTACTTTTGCTCTACATTTTAACTTTTTACTGTGTATTTCAATAGTAAATCATTTAGTTTTTTTTATATGTATCAATATATGGTAATGGATATTGATCAACTTTTTCTATGCTTTGTTCATCTACATCTCTAGTCTAGTTACTCTATTCTGAACTATCACTGCTTTGTATAGTTGTCCTCTTCTCAGCTTTGTGTGTATTAGTCTTCATATTTGTTCCTTGTGTAACTAGTCTTCCTCTTCTGAATTCGGTATTTTAAAAGGTTTCTAGTCCAAGTCTTGGAGTAAACAGGTTCTTTTGACTAGTATCAGAATTGTTTATCCAATCTCTGATCTTAGTCAGATAACCTGAAAAAATAAATAATATTTAAAAAAACATGGTCTTCATGAAGGGATCTTGATGGCTCTATTTGCAATGAGATGCCTGAGAAAGGTCTCAGAGCAGTGCTTTAGGAATGAAAGGAGGTAAAAATAGCATCGCAGAAGAATAGGGTGGTGCAGGATGGTTTCAAGGGTTTACACTGTAATACTGGCGAAAAGTGATAAAACATGGGGTTTTGGCGTTTAAAACTTTAATGAGCAGTATTTTGAAAATGACGAGAATTTTCATATTAATGAATGATGGCCGTTTTATCATAATGGTGGGAAGATGGTTTTCGAGGGCCATCGCACCGCTTTTGTGGTGCGGGCAGTTTTCGAGAGGGGTCACTCGATGCCATACATCATATGACACATAGCATTGGGGGCCGGGAGGAAAAACACTTTATCAGGTGCTTATTTTTCAGCCATCGGGCGTGGCCTATATGGTTGTGCGTCGTTGGATGTGGGGGAGGGATGATCAATAGTAGTCGGGAGGTGAATCTGCGCAGGGGAAAATGATGGGGTTGATGGGGGGCCTAGAGATTTAATTATGGTGCTTTGCGATTAGTTTAGGGACTAATCCAGGGTTAGTTGATCGGGTCAGACTTTATTGAGGGATTAGGGAGTCAAGTGAGGTCGACATAGGATTAACTTAAATTTTACCGGGGTTAGGTAAATTAAATGAAATTATATCAGGATAAGGGGTAGTTTATATTAGTTTTTATTAAAACTAAGGGGTTGAGATATTCTATATAGGGTTTTAATTATTTACGAGAAAAGGGTCATAATGGATTTATATAATAGAGTTAGTTAATTAATATGAAATGAGTAGAGATGGGTTTTACTTAAGTAAAAAAAGGTAAAGTATATTTGATTGCATGTTTTGATTTATACTTAGGACAAAGGCCTTTGGCAGCTTTTTTGGTGAAATAGGATTTACATGGGGGGTGAGTCAATTCTCCTAGGTAAATGGTGTTTAAACCTTAGGAAAAAGGGATTTTCTTAGGTTAATGAGGGAAAATGGAATTTTATGAAGGGAAATGTGTTTTTATGAAGGGGGTTCTAGTACTTGTTCCCCTAAGTCATTAAGCTAAGGGTCCGGTCCATCCAAAAGTCAGAGAAATGCTCTAAGCCCCTTTGACTTATAGGATTTAAGTACTAGAACATATTTATGGGAAATTAGTGAAGTGAAGGGGTGAAATGAATGAGGAGATGTTAAATGAACCATATTGTAAACCATTTTCTTTCTTTGTTTACTGCTTATGCATATTCGAAAGATTAATTTAAAACAATGACATTAGTGCTTTTATGTAATCACATGATATTTCTGCAACCTTCTACTACTTACCCACTTACTCATCCTACCATTTTTACTTCACTTTATTAGGGTGCATTTAGGCTAGCAAACCATCATCAATCTCTTTCTCTTCTTTACAAAGTAAACTATCTAATTCTAATCTGATATCATCCAAGGGCTCAGATTAACTTGATGAGCTCCTTTTATTCACTCTACCTATCTAATGATCTCCAAAGATTACATTGTTTGGTTAGATTTTATTCTCTAAATATAAACATAAAATTTAAAACATGAAATATCCAAGTTTAAACATTTTGACTATCATGGATTGCGGCATGAATAACAAGTTGCAAACAATAATTATTATGCAGAAAAGTAAATAGTAGTGGCATTTGGACTTGCACACTTTCATGGTCTCTTTGTTTTTGGGGTTCATATATTTTCATCTTTTTTTGACCTTCTCTTATTATTTTTTCCTCTGATTTTTCTTTTAGGACATACCCTCTTTAGACTTTTAAATTTTTTATAATATGGAAAACATTTGTAGAAAGCAAAGGTATGTACAATATTACAAGGCTTAACCTTACTCATTCAAAATTATGATTCCTATTGATATAGGAACCTAATAGTGGATCCACTTAGGGATGGAATTTCCTTGTGAAATGTCAAGAACACCGTCGACTAGTAGCCTGATCCATTGGGCCAATCCCACACATGTATATGCTATGTTGTATAATCTCTGTGACTAAAAATTTTGAACTGAAAATACACCCTTTTCTGCAAATTGAAATCTGATCTAACATAAACTTGTTGCTGAAAACTGAATTTATTCAAACTAAAATTCTACCTACTTACTCTAATCAACTTTTTGACTGTTGGTTAGGTAAAATGAAACAACCAATGCAACCACTTCAACGCATATATATATATATATAATATATATATATATATATATATTATATATATATATATATATTATATATATAATATATATATATATATATATATATATATATTGATGGATTTTGCTGCTTGGGCTTGTTTGTGATTAAAATTGAGGTTCTAAAGCCAAATATAACCCTGTCAACCAATGAGAAGATAAGGAAATACTTGCTTTCCTTTGTAGACTCCAAAAATTGTATAAAAGGATCTTCCAAAATATATACACTATTTTAGAACTGATTTAAGCAATTGCAAACTTGTTCTGGATGGCTTCCATGCCATGAAAATGAAACGTCACTTTTATCTTTAACACCCTGTAGACTTTCAGATGAACTTTGTGATGATACTTCTATTGATTGAAATGTCTGTCTGGTGAAACGATTATCATCTTGATTTTGAATCTAATTTTTAGTTAATGAAGAACAATTCTGGTTGCATTCACTATCCAACCCATCAGTTATGGGATCATGAAAAACTTGAAAGGATTGCTGCAACTTATTGCATATAGGATTGAATGGAACTTCAGAAATTTCTACAAGCTGCACATCCTTTTCTTTAGAGTTTTCATACCACATTTCCTTTAAAAATTGAAATGATTCAAAACATAATGGTATAGAACTTTCCTATATTATTTGATCAGGTGTTTCAATGGAATTTGACAACTGTAATTGTGAAACTGAAGGATCTTGATCAGGAATTTTATTGTCTTCTTTGTTGTTAATGTCAATACCTAAATACTGCTGATTTTTTATTGCTTTAAAGTTTTCTATGATGAACTGAAATGAAGCAAAATAAAGAGGAAAATAAGCTTCACTTATTTCCAATTTTTCTGCACTTTCTTCCTCAATTTCATAGCTAATATGAATAAGATGATCATTGTTTTCAAGCTGCTGAAATTGAATTTCTTTATTTCCCAAACTAGTTTATGATTACTCTATCAATTTAGTTTGGATTTGAAGAACATAATTATCATCATACTGATCATATTTAGGTAAATCATTAAAAGAAGTAATGTCATCAAACATACACATTAGATCAGTAGATTGCTTCTCCACATATTGCTCTATAAATCTATCTTCTGATCTATGATAGTTGGAATTAGTAGGAATTTGTTCATGGCTATCAACCTCTTCATTTTTTGAAATAAATGTGTCATGGTGATTTTGAGAAAAAAAAATATCTTTCATGGTGATCTTCTATATCCTTTCCTCTATTTTTCTTACGAAAAATTCGAGTTTTACCTCTGCAATGTTGTTTTCCTCTGCTTCTGCTTTCAACTTTTCTTTTCTAATTTGCATATTAACTTCTACATCTACTGCAATGTTTTTCATTTGTTCCATTGTTGAGGGGTTTCTTTCTCTTAGCTGAAATTCTATCTCTAGATCAAATGATTTTGGATAATGCAAGAGAGCTGAATTAGGAGGTTTTCTTATATTTGATGGCATTGAATAATAAAC
The DNA here is from genome assembly GCA_000404065.3 of Pinus taeda. NCBI lineage: Eukaryota > Viridiplantae > Streptophyta > Pinopsida > Pinales > Pinaceae > Pinus > Pinus taeda. Next base: position 19,335 of record APFE030633546.1, on the reverse strand, counting down.
TTGATTTAATATGTCTGAAAATTGTTGCATTGTTTCATTCGGATGTCTTTTTAACTTATTATATTCTTTTATGATAACAAAAAAATTGAATTTGATTATCCATCTATCAAGGAAAAATTTGACAAACTATTGGAAATTTGAGATGTTTGCAATAGGTAGATTCATGAACCAACTCTTTACTCTACTTTGAAAAGAGAGAGAAAAAAGTCTGATTCTAACATCATCTTCATCAATCTCAAATAAGTCCAGATAATTCTCAAAACCTCGAATATGTTTTTGGGTAGTGATTTTACCATCTTCTCCATCAAACCTAGGGAGATACCTGTAATAATTGTTAGGGAAAGCATGGAGTGTAGGCGGTAAGATGAGGGACTTATATCTATTAGGAACTTTACAAGGTATAGATATATGTATAGGGATTGTAATATCATTCTTGATTATTTGAGATTTCTTGATTGGATAATGATCATCATAAGATTTAGAAGAATGCTTCTCAAATGGATAAGGAGGATATATTTACAATTTTCAAAGGAAAATAATAAAAAATAAATCTAAGATCTCTAAAATACAATATACATTGAAAAAAATTTTTGATGAGAAAAAACATAATGTCTTGGATAACAATACAAGTTAAAAGCCCGATCTTTTCATATTGTTCTTTCAGGTTCATTCCTCCAGTGGAGACTTGATTGTGAAATTGATTTAGAGTCACCAGGTGGATGATTTTAACCTTTGTGTGTCTAATCACTATCAACCATCATAGATTAGATCTGAACCTATAAAATATTTCTGAAGAAAATGTTAGTCTTCGTCAGTATGGTTTCCATTATCTTATCACTCAGTATTTTCTCAAGATTAAAGAAGGAAATCACCGAGGTAACCACAAACCAACTTTGGAGCATAGGCTCTAGCCAACCTATACTCAGAGAGGGCTCTCTTTATATGATTTAGCTTTGTTTGCTGGGATTATAGGCTAGTTATGATTGTTCTTGAGGTTTTTGATTTGTATTTGAGATTGGGTGGCGGGGTTCTTTAAACAGATGGATAGAATGATGTCTCTATACCATTGGGCTATGGAGTCAACAGAAGGGTAGTAGAACTAGATCAAATCACTAAAGGGAATGTTTAAAGGGCAAGATAGTAGAGTAGAGTTTAGGTCTTTGGGCGAGAGGGGTGAAAATGTTTTAACTAGGGAGAAAGAACAATTAAGAATTCTCATACTAGGATTGAAACGAGGAACAAAGGGTAATCGAAAACAAAGGGCAATTAAGAATCCTTTCCTATAGATTATAAAGAAACAACCTAAACTAAGGAGCAATTAAGAATTCCTTAACTTAGATATCAGTAGAAAACACGTATTTGCCTAGCTGTTAAAACAAAATGTAATTAAAAAATTTCTGAGATATTGTTCCAGTTATAACATTCAGATTCAGAAATACATTATAGATTGTAGAAAAATCTTAAGAAAGATAACAACATGATAAAATACTTATCTGCACTTTGCTTCACACATGAATCTTGTGAAATATCTTGTCTTTATTCATTAATCCAGCTCGCTGGCCGTACCAGTGATACAATAGCTTTACAGACTTTTGATCAAGAAGTCTATAGAAATGTATAAGAATCCACCCTAAATACTTCAAATGAAGAAGTATTTATACAAGTTCGAAACTAAGATATCTTGAAAAAATATCAAGATTGGTTTTACAAATATCTAAAACTGTTTTACATTAATAGAACTTAAATAAAGGACACTCAAAACTAATGAATCTATTTGGCACTATATTTATGGATTGATGGTGAAAAATAAGAGAAATTCGAATTTGATAGAAACTCTTAATTGATGATGAGGCTTCCAAGTCACCAACTATCTACTTCCTTTGTGCATTCTGCCCCAGAAAATCTGCAAAATTAGGGTCCAGTGATACCTTTGTATATCTCAGTCCAAGATAGATAAGTAAAAAGTGAAAGAGGCTATTGTAGATAAGTATGTTATTGTGATAAACCTCTCTCAGTATCCTGAAATGCATCTCCAGCTATTCAAAATATTCTCTGAAACAAGATGTCAAAACAAGACTTTGCACAGTCCGAAAAATAAGCTCTGAAGAAATGAATTTATCTCCTTTTTTGTAATACCTGTGTAAAACGTGAGATAGACTTTTGTATACTAGCCATTTAGGAACACAAACCTGCTCTAGTTTCTAAGAATATATTCTTGTATTGGCCACAATAGTGTCTGGAAAATTATGACTTAAACAGGAAATTTCTGGAAGGTGTACCATTTCTGCTCTGTTTTTCATCTATCTTCACTTTGATTTTCAATCTGATATACTTTTACTGATACTCTTTCATCTGATACACTTTTACTTTGATGACCTATCAATATCCTTACTATGTTTTACTTTTATTGTACATTTTAACTTTTTATTGTGTATTTCAATAATAAATCATTTAGTTTTTTTATATGTATCAACATATGGTAAAGGATATTGATCAACTTTCTACATGTTTTGTTCATCTGCATCTCTAGTTTGGTTACTCTGTTCTAAACTGTCACTGCTCCATATAACGATCCTCTTCTCGACTCTGTGTGTATTAGTCTTCATTTTCGTTCCTTGTGTAACTGGTCTTCCTCTTCTGAATTTGGTCTTTTAACAGGTTTCTGGTCCAAGTATTGGAGTAAACAAGTTCTTTTGACTAGTATCAGAACTATTTATCCAAGATCTGATCTTATTCAGATAACCTGAAAAATCAATAATATTTAAGAAAACACGGTCTGCATGAAGGACGCTTGATGGCTCTGTTTGCAATGGGATGCTTGAGAAAGGTCTCGGGGTAGTGCTTTAGGCATGAACGGAGGTAAAATAGCATCGCAGAAGAGTAGGGTGGCACAGGAAGGTTTCAAGGGTTTACACTGTAATAATGGCGAAAAGCGAGAAAACATGGGCTTTTGGTGTTTAAAACTTTAACAAGAAGTATTTTTAAAATGGTGCGAAGTTTCATATTAACAGAGAATGGGCGGTTTATTGGAATGGCGGGGAGGTGGTTTTGGAGGGCCATTGCACTGCTTTTGTGGTGTAGGGCATTTTCAGGAGGGGTCATATGATGCCATACATCATCTAACACATACAATCGAGGTCCGGGAGGAAAACCACTTTATCAGGCGGTTATTGTTCAACCATCACTCATGACCAATATGATTATGCACCATTAGATGTGGGGGAGGGATGATCAATGGTAGTCGGGAGGGGAACCTGCGCGGGGGAAAATAACGGGGTTGATGGGGGGCCTAGGGATTTAATTATGGTGGTTCGGGATTAGTTTAGGGACTAATCCAAGGTTAGTTGATCAGGATGGGCTTTAATGAGGGATTAGGGAGTCGGGTGAGGTCGATGCAGGATTAACTTAAATTTTACTGGGGTTAGGTAAATTGAGTGAAATTATATCGGGATAAGGGGTAGTTTATATTAGTTTTTATTAAAACTAATGGGTTGGGATATTCTATATAGGGTTTTAGTTATTTACGAGAAAAAGGTTATAATGGATTTATATAATAGAGTTGGTTAATTAATATGAAATGAGCAGAGTTGGGTTTTTCTTAAGTAAAAAAGGGTAAAGTGTATGTGATTGCGTGTTTTGATTTATAGTTAGGACAAAGGCCTTTGGCGACTTTTTTGGTGAAATAGGATTTACATGGGGGGTGAGTCAATTCTCCTAGGTAAATGTTGTTTAAACCTTAGGAAAAAGGGATTTTCTTAGGTTAATGAGGGAAAATGGAATTTTATGAAGGGGGAGTGTGTTTTTATGAAGGGGGTTCTAGTACTTGATCCCCTAAGTCATTAAGCTGAGGGTTTGGTCCCTCCAAAAGTAATAGAAATGCTCTGAGCCCCTTTGACTTATAGGATTTAAGTACTAGAACTTATTTATGGGAAATTAATGAAGTGAAGGGGTGAAATGAATGAGGAGATGTTAAATGAACCATATTGTGAACCATTGTATTTTCTTTGTTTACTGCTTATGCATATTGGAAAGATTTATTTAAAACAATGACATAAGTGCTTTTATGTAATCACATGATATTTCTGCAACCTTTCTAGTACTTACCCACTTACTCATCCTACCATTTTTTCTTCACTTTATTAGGGTGCATTTAGGCTAGAAAACCGTCATCAATCTTTTCCTTTTATTTACAAAGTAAACTATCTAATTCTAACCTTATATCATCCAAGGGCTTAGATTAAACTGATGAGCTCATTTTATCCACTCTACCTATCTAATGATCTACCAAGATTACACTGTTTGGTTAGATTTTACTCTCTAACTATAAACGTAAAATTTAAAACATGAAATAGCCAAGTTTAAACATTTTGACTATCATGGATTGTGGCATGAATAACAAGTTGCACACAATCATTATTATGTAGAAAAGTAAATAGTAGTGGCATTTGGACTTGCACACTTTCATGGTCTCTTTGTTTTTGGGGTTCATATATTTTCATGTTTTTTTTACCTTCTCTTATTCTTTTCTCCTTTGATTTTTCTTTTAGGACATACCCTCTTTATATTTTTAAATTTTTTATAATATGGAAAAAATTTGCAGAAAGCAAAGGTATGTACAAGATTACAAGGCTTAATCTTAGTCATTCAAAATTATGACTCTTATTGGTATAGGAACCTAACGTTGGGCATAATGCCCTGGTCCTTCACAATTGTAACATATTAGTTGGCCGCGACCTCTTCCTGGTCCCATTCCACCTCAACCTCATATGCGCCCCTAAAATCCAGTGCATGCCATCCCTGCATTTTGATCGAGAGTCCGGGTTTCGGTCTGAACTCTATAGGTAGGAGTTCGATCCATCATCATTTCATAACTTCTATAGGTATGATCATTGTGGCCTACTAACCTATAGAATACAGAACAGCTTCTGGGAACTCTACGTATACTTCTATAATAGATGTCAGTTATCTGTAGCATGCTTCCCTCCTATTTGACAAATCATGCACCATAATGTAAATGCCATGCTCGGTCCTCCTTGTGCCTCTGGTCTCAATGGCATTGGTCCTCCTACCACTAGGTAGTTTTTGAAGACTGGACAATGGTCCTTGTCATGTCCGTACCATACCTCCTCGTGCACTTCTGGGCGAGCTATCCTGTCTTGTTTCAAACTATGCATCTCAAGGCACATGTTTTTCAACTGCGCATGGATCTGTTGAGCTCCCAGGTTAGGATCTGATATCGGGGTCTCATGTAGTCTCATTGCAATCTCCAAAGCCTCAGCCTGAGTGGATAGCTCCTCCTATGATAGCGCGTTCCTTAGATGCAGTGTTAGTGATGCTACAACCATGCGTGGTGTTGCTCATCTGTCAAGGTCATGTTGGCTTCACGAATCATACCCTTCAATATCTAATCTAGCTCCCAGGGGGTCTCTCCTAGAAGCATTGTGATTTCCTTAAATCTAATAATCGACTATGTCTCTGATTTCAGCCTACTAAATTCCCTATTTAGTGCAGCTTGGATATCCGTGATCCCTACATTTGGGTTATCATTGGAATGCTTAATGTACCACGTCAGTACGTGATCTTGCAAAGCAATGACCAGCATTGCTTTCTTTATATTTTCATCCATGACTTCCTGCACTTCCCACACAAACTTTACCATGAACCAAAATTGGTCCGGATCTTCATTCCCTACTCCTTTAAACACCGGAAATTTTATTGCGCTTTCCATATTGAACTATGATGGTGGCAGAGGTGGTGTGGGCAAAGACGGGGGTGAATATGGTGAGACTGGTGGTGGTGTAGGTGGAAGTGGTATGCATGGAATTCGCTGCCTTATCAAACTGATCACACTTCTTGGTGAAACCTTTGCAACCTCTTCCTCGCTTTCTCATGGAGGTGAAATCAAGGGGCTAATTTCTAGTTCTATGCTACCTTCATTTCTGTAGATCCTCCCACTTCACATAGCCCCAAACATCAATTTATTCACATAACTTGCTTATCACATAGTAGCATTTTAATCCAAGTGTTCAAATATTTAACGTACTTACCTCGCGATCCTTTGGGGAAGCATGGTTTTGCCTCGCTATAGTTGACTGAAGTATCTACCATGAACTCAGTGATAAATCCCCCTATAGTTCAATCGAGCCAGTGATCCACAGCGCGTGCGATCTTATCTTCTGATGCTTCTAGTCTGGGAACCAACTGTGGAGTCCACACAGTAGGTTTGTCGAGCCTACACCTTCCTTGACTGTCTACTAGCTTCGCGATCCACTCATACAACTCAGAGGGCAAGGATGTAAAGAAAATTTTGTGGATTTCTGTATATAAGTAGCAATCTAACCACTCTTCCTTCGATAATTGTGGATTCTTGTTTTCCTATGCCGCGAACTCGTGAATCTTCCTGTCCAACCACTCTTCAATTCCATTCTTTATCGGATTCCAGTGATATGACATCAGACATCTCTTACACAGATCCTGGTCTTGATAACGGAGCCATTTGTTGGCTTATTGAGGCCTAACCTAGGTTCAGAGTTAAGTTAGCCAAACAAATCCCAGTACTATTGGCCCTTTTGGGCAATAGTCCATGGAGCATGGATTTAGGTCTCACCCGAAGTAGTATGGGAGGGTGCTAGAACAAGGTTTCCACACCTTGGAGATGTCTGATGAGTTCAAGTGGTCCGCGTTTGACACTATGCATAGGTTGCTTCACACACTTTCCCATAGCTCGCGACCCTATATACTGCGTATGTGCAACCCTACCCAAGGCCAAATGCTGTGCTTCTATGTTATTACCCAAGACCTTACTGATATTTCAATGTTAGTTGATTATATTAGCCTACTTGCATGCTTTAAGTTATACTTAACAACATAAACCATTCATACAGGTGAGTGCAATAAATAAACAATATATTCACAAATTATATCAAACATGCATTAACCCAAGAACAGATACACAGAATTATGATAAAACTTCTCTTTATTAATTCCTTCCTTAGTTACAAACTCGACTCTGTCCTGCACACTCAGCTGCAGGGGTCCACGCACTCAGCTACGGACTACTAGCCCTCTGCGTAGTCAGCTAAAGAGCCTTCTCCTACTCTACGATGCAAAGACACACTTCACTTAGTTACTTAGACTCTTTTCTCTCTACCATTATCCCTATTTTGCACTTAGAGCCTCACTCTATTTATACAATCCCATGGTTCGCAGACCATGGGTAGGTCGACATTACATTACAAAACTAGGGCGGACAACCTTGTGACTCTATCATACTTTCGCACCTCGTGCACGCAATTCGTGGATCTTTACAATAGAATTTGGTCAAAACATGGGCTTTGAGCCCCAAAACATGCCTTGGGTGGATTCCATGCCCAACACCTTGACGTTGCTGGTCTCCTCTGATGTATCCGAGTTCCCACACTTCTACTAGCATCTCATGGATAGCCCCAACAATGGAAGTTTTAAGGCCTCTTCCCTTTAGTCTCAAACCAAGACAAACATACTATTCTCCCTCAAACATACACTAGAAAGCTACAAGTTATAGATGTCTTGCTGATTATTCAAGCTCCAAAAATACTAATACTAAAACTAGTGAAGCTTGTAAAAGGAGGGGTTTATATATCTTGGATAGAGGGGAGATTGTTCCTCTTATCATGGGAGAAGACTTTATCTCTTGGGTTGGTTCCATCCTAATAGGGGAAGGGAGCCCAAACTTACTTGCTCAGCTCCACCCAGCACAACCATTTACCAAACTTCTGTTACGAAGCTTCTAGACTTGGAAGATTCGACTCCATATTTAAAAACTTGCTAAACCACAAAGGTCTAAAATCCAGAATCATATCCCTATACGGAGGGGATACTTGGAGTGAAATCAATTTACTCAAAAGGTATAGAGCAAAGATAGCAAGAAGAGCTGCAGATCTACATTTTCTCTAAAATCAGCTCTTCTTCTATCCAGCATTCAAATGGTCCTGAAGATGGATCCCGGTTGGGATTTGAAATGTTGGCATAAAATGGTTCGTACTGTGGATTCTCCGGTAAAAAAATTAGAAGAAATAAACCACAGAGGTATAAAATACAGAATCATATCCCTATACGGAGGGGATACCTGGAGTGAAATCAATTTACTCGAAAAATCTAGAGCAGATCTACATTTTCTCTAAAATCAGCTCTTCTTCTATCCAGCATTCAAATGGTCCTGATGATGGATCCCGGTTGGGATTTGAAACGTTGGCATAAAATGGTTCTTACTGTGGATTCTCCGGTAAACAAATCAGAAGGATTGACACGACTAAGAAAAGGCTCAATAGTGTTGTACGACACTAGTCTTGGTTTTAATCTCTACAAATTGGTGCGAGGAGGGAACTGGTTAGTAGTGTTGGTTTTGTAAACTCAGGTAAAAGGAAGATTCTTCGGAAATGATGCAAAAGGGAATCATTCTACTCATGAAGAGGGACATAGTGGGAGTTTCTTCATGATGGGAAAGCATGTAGGGTTCACTGTAGAGGTCCTCTAGGATCGTGGATGGGGAGTGCAAGGACAACAATAAAATGATGTGTAACAGATGCCACCTAAATCATGAAGGCTGAACTAGAGTGAGGGGTGAAATACTTTACAAGTGGATGCGAAGAACTGGAGTCCTTCGTCAAAAATCCTGCAAGAAAGCATAGATACATATACATCACTAAAAGAATCTGAAAAATGATACATGAATCGTGGTATGGATGTATCCATCTAGAGAATGATCATGTAAATGGATCCAAGGCATGGGTGCAACCGTCCAATAGAAAGGATCATAACAAAACCAAGGCATGGTCGCAACCATCCAATAATGAGAAGGATCACATATAACAACTCATGGTATGGTTGCAACCATCCATCTGAAAGAGACATGTATATCAACATGATCATGTCACATCGGCTTGCAACCTAGACATGTGTTATCTGAGCCCAGGGCCTTGCGCTCCAACACGACTCAATCAAAGTACAAATTCTAACATGCGAATTAATGCGTTGAAGGCGAACATGCTAGAAAGTCGCTTGATTACCGGTCAATGATGTGAACCGTTAACAAGCATGAGAGAAACCACCAATAATGACAATGGATCTGAAGGTACCAATAGCACAGTCCATGGAATATGAATAAAGGAACTAAAGTTGAACACCCATGAAATCACCTGAACAAAAGCTAATGATGTGAACTTATCATCGAGTGCGAAGAACTGGCCATTAGGGCATGCAATCTCTAACGTATTGGAAGGGAGTCTCTCAGCCAACTTCTTGGATATTGAGCTGAAGTTGATAGAAAGCAACAGTGTCGAAGGAGGGCCATGATGCATCCCACATCATCGACATGAGACAAAGGGATGAAAATGATTTCAGATGATACAAAGAACTAGGAGTAAGTGTAACTGTAGAGGGACTAACTCTTGAACATATAAGAAACATGACTCTGGAGTTTGGTAGCTTTTGGATCCATAGGATTGGTAGTCATGATGACATGGTAGAGATTAAATGGAAGGAAAAAATGGACGGCCCAACCCAGGAATGTCAATGATGAAAAGGATGATATCCCAACCTAACATGAAACATAAAGTGTCATGTTCAAGAGTGAGCTATCGACACAACTGATAGAATTTCCCATTTTCTCCCACCATTTCTGGCAGGTACACCAATTATTTTTTGATTGCAAAATTGAAGGGGATAATATATGCTTGCACTATAAGTTCATCCTTCAGACTAATCTGACCTAGTAAGTTTAATGAACCTTAATAAGGAGAAGCTCATGTTTGTCATGGCGATGAATCCAATGTTGTTTAATGTTTTAACGAATCTGAAAAAGGTGTAACTCAGTATCTTTTCCACATTTAGAGATTTTGAAGAAGACACAGAAAATAAAAATCCACATGATCCCTTTTTGTACATTTGTGTCTCTCGAGCCCGAGAAGGTAGAAAATTACACTTGAGAGAACAGCTTAACCATTTCAGTTAAGGAGTACCCTTTTTGTAAATAGTTTATTCTAGCTCGAAAAGTGGGTAAATGTATACTGGGTAAATTATGTTTCACAACCTTTAATGAGTTCAAAATGACAAGAGCTTGGAAATATTTTCATGTTTAAAGAGTCGAAAAAGAGCTTAAAAGAGGACCCACAATTTTTATTCTCTTTTATGAGTCACAAAGGGAAAAATACTCGACGATATTTTCATTTTAGTTTTACGAGTCGAGAAAAGAGATTAAACATGACTCTAGTACCATCATCAACAATCAGTCACCTGTCGTTGCACAAAAGGTAAATGCATTATCCAATTTCAGAGGCAAAGATAGGTCAAAAAATACATTTAAAACCCTAATATTTCATGAAAAATAAATAAAAGGAGGAAAAAGTAATTATTTTTTACCATTTTACCATTTTACCTTCTGTGAAGAACTTTTCACCCATTTGTGCCCCAGTTTATCAGGAGCAAATGGCGGTAGATGTGGGAGGCCATTCGATGATCTGTCAATTGTAGGGAAGAGCCAAGACATTTAGCTTCATTTTAATGCTCATTTTTCTTGATTTTTCCTAATTTTTGGATTTCTGAAGAGGTATTAGAAAAAAAAATCTGCCCTCGGTCAACGTGATTTCCAGGCACAGAATCGTGCCGATTGGGGGCTATTAAGACTGTTAAGCACGCTGACACCGTGAACCTAAAAGTTTCAAGTTTTGGCCAAATTTCTCTTATTTAATCCAAATTTCTCTAGCCAAGAATGATTGTTGACTTGATTTTATGGTTTTTGTAGGGAAAACATCGCAAAAAATGGTCAATTGGAAGGAACGTGAGCATGAGGATATTGACACAAAAGCAATGGCAGACCCAAATTTCTTGAATGCCTTGAGGAACTGTGGGCTCCTCAAATTCTTCCTCACACCAGGTTTGTGGGCTCAACCTGAATTGCTACAGTAACTGATCAGTCTCTGGGACATCAATCCTGAAGTTTTTATGATCTAGGACCAAGAACTATAGTTGGAAACTTTCGACATTTATTTCATCACAGGACTATCCTGAAGAGGGGAACTAGTCAATCTGTATGGGTCCAGGCCTACTGGGGCAAGCATGAACATGTTGCTTGTAGAACACTACTTGGAAGAACTAAAATAAAAAAGCGAAAAGATAGAGATCATGAGTGTTCAGGATCTTGTGTTGAAAGTGTTGTTATTGACCATCAACAAAGTGGCTAGGGTTCAAGCGCAACATGAGTCCAACAAGTTGAAGTTTCAGTATGTTATCGACTGCATGGTGTCAACTACCTTCAACTGGGTGGAAGCCATGGAGGTAAACATGAAGCGCAAACTATCAAAAGCCAAGTCAGGAAACCTAAAGCAATTCTGCTATGGCTCCATTCTAGTGACCTTCTTTTTGGAGTGGGTCCCACTATTTCACTACCAGCTTACTGAGGTGGAACCACCATTACCATGAGACCCATGAATGGTCCATTGGAGTGCATTGATGCCTAGGATTACCAGGGGCGAATAGATGTCCTATAATCCCACCTTTGTCTCGTGGCTATGATGCCAATTGATCGTAGTAGAGGATTGGCATCATAGCGGTACTGAATTTCGCGGTGATCCAGATATGCCACTCCCAGAGGGAGAGGATTATGATGATGGAGGTAAAAACAAACAATTTTAATTTTTAATTTTTTATTGTTTTTGAAATACATGAATTCATGACATTTCAATTTTTTAAATGCAAATGTGGGACTAGAGTGTCCTACCAGGATGTCCCTAATTAATAGGCGTGTTGCTCGACAGTTCGTTATCACTCCTTATTTCTAAGGAAGCGATAATGAGGAGGATACCGTGCAAAACCTCGAGGGATTGACCCACGGTATCCTAGAGTATGCCTGGTTGGGTGACATCCCACACAAGTATCAGAGGCACACAGTGGGGATATTAGACTGGATTTGCCGACTGCTGACTCATGTAGTACGAGAAGTTACATGCTACCATGAGCATCATGTCGATTAGTTCATAGGTCTAACATTCCACATTTTTTAGGCTTGCAAGCCACGGATGTATTTGAACAAACATATTATTTTTTGGGTTTGATGTATGACAAAATTATTGACATATATATATATATATATATATATATATATATATATAATATATATATATATATATATATATATATATATATATATATATATATATATATATATATATATATATATATATATATATATATATATATATATATATATCTGTGTGTGTGTGTGTGTGTGTGTTATATTTCCTTGCTTACTATGGTACAAATGTTTTTTCTTTTATTTTTACATGTTTCACAAATGTCTATCCAGCACATAATTAGCTAATGCATCTATCAATGTATTCATGTGTCTAAGAATATGATGATATGTAATGTAATCAAAATTTCTCTCTAATAGATGAATACATAGATACATTCCCAATATTTGAGGGTTTCTGACAGAATATTGCCCATTGAGTTGAAGAACAACAAGTTGTGAATCAAGGTTGACAACCAATTCCTAGATGTCAAGAGCGATAGCTTCTGACAACAATTTGATAATTGCATTATACTCAACAATGTTATTATAAGTTTGACCTAGACAAATACCTTGAAGATCAATCAACTCACCATGGGGGTCATAAATGGCCCATGTTGTGGATGATAGATTTTGGGTACTACGTCAATAACCATCAATGAAACTGATGTGAGGAGACAAAGACATCTGCAAAGTAGTTAAAACCATAATAAGCAAGAAATTTGCTTGCAAAACAACAAACCAAACCAAACTATAGAAAAATGAATAACACACTATTATACAAAAGAAGCCATGCAAGATGACCTAAGCATAATACTTTTTGAGACAAAGCCCATTATGGGGCTTGTCTAGGGATTTCCCTCATAGTCAATAAGCTCATAGGCCCCTTACTGTTACACACATTTAACAATATAGGGCCCATGCCACATAGGTTTGAACTTGCCTGCCCCCAGATCATCATTAACCTGATCATACAGAGGAACAAAATCACCTTAAAAAAAAACTCAAGGAGAGACAGACTAATCAAAATGAGACTTGACCCACTTTTTCTGTGCTTTGATAACTAAAGCGGCAAGATGGAGAGTCTCATCCAGTCATTCTAAATGAAAGAGGCACTCTTCCTGAGGCGATGTCTCGGGGAGAAGTTTGATAGCCAGCTTGAGGGATGGAATTTTTCTTTCAATAAGTTGCTTCTAGACCGTAGACTAGATGGAACGATGTGAATCTAGTTGCATCCTTGGTCAAGGTTCAGTAAGCACACAGAGCTAAACAGAACATGAGATGCCAATTTGACTTGTGCATCTTGTTGTGGCCACCAACAACCCCCCTCTTTTGTTTGATATTAGCAATAACACCAAGCAAATAGGGGACCCTTAGTAAAAAGTTCAAACAAACATCTCTATGAACATTTTTGTTTTTCCTTAGAATTTTATCGCAGCAAAGCAAGGAAACATTTCTTTTATGGGCGTAACAAACTAGAAGGAACGATGCGAAATTCATCGCATCGCATTCACCATAAGCACCCTTAAATAAGAAAGTTAAGAAATCCCCGACGTCCGATGTGCGACATCGCATATCGCAACATCGCGTAAAGCGGCACACAATAACACAAATCAGCGATCTGCGATGATCCGATATTGCGATGCCACAATAATATAACACAAATCTGCAATCTGCGATTTACGATGAGCACGAATTTCCTCAGCGCAGTATTCAAGGAAAGATGCCCATTAATCAGAATTAAACGCGCACTTTAAAAAAGGAAATTAATGATTGTATGAATGGTTGCTTTTCGTTTTTCGAAGAGTCAGTTCACTTTGAATGTCATAATTATACACACGCAAGATCTGAAGCTTTCATGTCAATCTTTATTTCCATTACTCTTTTTCTTGAAACAAACTATAAAACAGGAAATAACATGGAGCAATTTTGCAAGAAACATCTAAGGAAAAGGGGAAAGCGCCAATGCTCGAAGGACATAGAAGAGATCTCTTCAGAAATAGGCACCGCATGCGATAGAACCACAGACTCCAAAGTATCACTCAACAGATGCTAATGACCGATAGGTCATCTGAATCTCAGAATTAAAGGCACACAAAAGCAGCATGATTACAAGAAGACCTGAAACTTACACGCCAAAAAGCCCGCCACGAAGAACAAAGGCAGTTTTCAATCCAGAGAATTGCTCAGAAAGTAAAGTCTTTTAACTCATCAAGTCATCCGCAAAGACAGAAACCAAAATAGCAAAAGTAGAACCAGTCTGAGGGAAACTTGAGTTCTTTCCAAGTATACATCAAGTCAGCGGGAGATTCTCTAAAATATCTTATAGTTTACCAGAAAGTTGTGCCAACTCTTGTTACTTCTATTTTTATAGCACACACGAAAGGGGAAGGCAACCAACTGACTCTTCTCAAGCGAATGTTGCACGCTTACAGCACTAAGGAGCAAATACAGAAATAGTTCAAAGTCAGATTTAATTTTAAAAATAATTTGCTTTATCAGAAGGACGGTAATTTGAAAACCGGATCCTAAATTTATGTAATCAAGTTAATTAGCTAGCAGTATTTAAACCCTTCTTAGGCATTTAGAGAAGGGTCCGAAGATTTGTCAAAAAATCGTCCTCAGAACATGCACTTTTGCGCCCTCGGAGGTGGTTTTGATGAATGGATGGATCAAGGTTTATTAATTTTTGCGTTTGATATCTGCTACTGATGTTTCACTTTTGTAATCTTAGTCGATGTTAGAGCAAGGAGAGATAAATCATTGTTGCTTGAAGCTTATGAGTGGAACCAGTCATAAATGGTACTTTTATCTCTTGATTATTCATGCTTATGTTCTTTAAGTGATTTATAGTTTCAGTTGTTTATATGTCATTATATGGATGTATGCGTTATCATTTGGCACTTTTGTACGGTGGAGTCATATTGTTTGTGCCTAACATATGAATAACTTATTATGCGATACGCTGCTCACAACTGTTTTGCCTAACTTCTTATGCAAAGTGGTTTATCTTTAATGATTTCTATTCTTATGATAGCTGAATGATCTTTATTACCAATTATTGTTCGAAATCTTTTAGATTGTATAATAGAAGATATACACCCCGGGTTAGTGTAGATTAGATGTGTTGTTTCTCATTAGATTACAATAGTATAGAGTTAGTTTAAAGAGTCTGAATTAGATTAGCTTTAAACTCCTCTTAGATCAGCATAGTTCAACTCTACACACACACACACACCCAAGGTTGGGAAACTGGTCCCGTCATCCTCAGTCAGACCCGCTATACCAAACGGATAAGGAGCTGCCAACCAAGGTCTGGACCAGGTGGGTATCCCCCTTGTTGTTGACCCGATTTTCGGGGCTTCAACATACTTGGCGCTAGAAGGAGGGCCTGAGCTACGAATGGCACCTAAATCAAAATCTAAATACCATTCTAAGAGTAAATCACCCTCATCAACTCCCCCGACTTCCTTAGTACATTTAAATTCAGAATCAGAAGTCGGTCGAATATTAACCGCTACTACATACCCTAACATTTCATACCAATCCACCATTGAACCCCCTGAAGTTCAAACTCTTATTCACAAACTCCAGGGATTTCCTATTTTTACACTGGGGTCTGATAAATCTCAAAGCAACTTAACTTCGCAATACAATCCTGCTCATCCCTTGACCAGGTTAAAGAGCGGAAAATTTGACATCCAGCCAATTGAACTCCCTCTTCCTACCAGGAAAAGAGAAAGGAAAGAATCACTGCACTCTGATAGTGAGACTCTTTCATCTACATCATCCATCTCAACCCCCTCACCGCGAAGTCAACCGCCCACATCTTCATTCCAAATCACTCATCCACCTTCCACAACCCCTCTTCCACAATCATCCAAGATCATAATATCCTCATCTTCCCATCCTCAAGGATCATCCCCTACACTTGCAATTACGAGCAGCTCAAAAATGGCCCAATCTCCATGGAACAACCCTAGAGCAGTTTTAATGCCTCCACCCCTAAGCCAAATACCAGTCCATCCTGAGAAATGGCTACCCAAGTTCAATCCAGAAGCAGGCATGCTAGCTGAAGAGCACATTAACAATTTCATGCTCTCGATCAATCTTAACGAGGTTACCAACGAAGATGTTGTGGTCCGGATTTTTCCCTACACAATGCAAGGAATAGCTGGGTCATGGTACTTTTCATTACCTTCTGGGTCTATAACGAGTTGGGACATCTTTCAAAATCAATTCCTCACCAAATTTGGTGATGACAGATCAACAGCAACGTTAATCAATGACTTATCCAATCTTAAAGTCGAAGCTAGAGAACCCATCAAAGATTTCAATTTACGATTCAATAAGATACTCAACAAAATCCTCGCTGCTTCCCAACCTAGCGAAGAAGTGCAATGTGAATGGTATATCACAGCCTTACCATCAAACTTAGCAGTCTTCATAGATAGGGCAAATAAAACAACTTTAGTTGAAAACCTGACAGAGGCAATAGCAGTAGAGAAATGCGTTATAGCTTTGGAAAAAAGATCTGCGATCGAAGAAGGCAAATCTAAAAAGATCACCTTCAAGGAAGACCCCAAGAAGAAACAAACGAAAGATCCTTTTGATTTAGAAGGGTTGCAGAAGGTATTAAAGACCATGTCCAATGAGATGATTGACATAAAAAACAAGTGGTAGAAACTTCTTCGAAAAAGCCCTATAGGACTTTTAAAAGAGGCCCTTCAATGGATGCAAAACCACCCAACGCCATTTCAAATGTTGAATCCAAAGAAGAAGAAGAGGAAGAGAGAACCATTGAAGGACAGACCGATGATGAAGAAGTTGTGGAACTAGAAGGAATGTGGGATTTCATCCTCCCACAAGAAGAATATCAAGAAGCATTTCTGGTTAGCACACGAAGCAAAAACCAACTTGATCCTCCCCAAACTACCCCTAAGCAGAAGGGCGCAAGCCCTATAGTAAAAGAAAAAGTCGCAACAAAGAAAACAACCACTAAGGCCACTCAATCTAGCCCAGTCTAACCAGATCAAACACCTCCATCAAGAACACTAATAGTGTCGGATGAAATGGACTACAATATTATCGATGACATGAGAAAGACTAGGGCTAATATCACTCTTTATCAATTAAGCAAATTGAAACATCAACAGAAAACAATGATGAAAGAATTACACGTCGTACCTACTAGCTCTTTGCCTACAGATGTAGCTACACACAACATGGGAAGACCCCCAATCAACACAGCCAATAAGATTGATCCAAATGACATCGCCTTGATTGGAGGAAGATCAAGATCTCACACTCACCCCTTTCTTCTCACTTATGAAATCTTCAATAAAAACATGCACAATTGTTTGGTAGATTCTGGAGCTTCAACAAATATTTTACCCAGATCAATATGTACCAAGTTAAACGTTCAACCACAAAAATCCGCAGTGCGCATAGTTCAGCTTGATCGATCTCAAGTCGAAGTGATTGGTGAATTTAATCAAGTCACTATAAGATTGTTGTCTAACCCCAAGGTATGTCAGGTTATCGACATTCTAGTAGCTGATATCCCTGAATTCTACGGCCCGATTCTTAGTAGGGATTGGTCCGAAAAACTTCGTGGATACTTTTCAACCGGCTAGTCACACATGTGGTTACCATACAATGGTAAACCAAATCAAATAAAGGTTGAACGAGAGTTACACCAGAAATACATAGTAACAGAATTGGAGGGAGAAAATGGAGCAATAGCATATAACAGTAGCATCATAGGCAATTACTTGGTAGATTCTTTCCTCGGCAATTTCAATGCTCATACATCACCTTACTTAGAAAATTCAGTTGTGTCCCAAGTTGAAAATTTCTCCCAAACTGATAATTCAAAGTGCGTTAATTTTGTAGAAGAACCTATAAATACATGTTTGTTTTGGAAACTATATTTTGATGGCTCTAAATCTAACAAAGGAGTAGGAGCAGGATGCGTTCTGATTAGTCCAGAAGGGAACAAGACAATGCTTACGTGCAGACTTGAATTTGATTGCACAAACAATACAGCAGAATATGAGGCCTTGGTGCAGGGCCTATACAAAGCAATTGGGTTGAACGTCAAGTACCTTCAAGTCTTTGGAGACTCTGAGATTGTGGTCAAACAGGTACGTAACACCATACATTACCTATCAAGTCATTTGAAACACTATCAATCTCTAGTACAAGATCTGACTGATCATTTCATAGCATTCAATATTTTCTCAATCCCAAGAATTCAAAACGCAAGCGCAGACCTTTTAGCCAACGTAGCCTCTAGACTCATTCGCTCTGAAGATTTTAGTCCAGATAGATTCTCGATAGAATTAATCTTTAGACCGTCCATTCCTGACAACATTACAAACTGGAGAGTACTCAATGACAAGCCTGATATTGTAAATTTCCTCACCTCTGAAGGATCCTACTCCAATCAAATAATTGACGAAGACCACCACGATTGACAAATACAACAAAATAGCACTGATGATGCTATACCTAAATCGGTTGTTAAGTTGGAAGACTTATACGATTTGAAAAATCGGTTTAAAAGGTCTACTAATTCTAAACTCTACAGTTCAACTCTGAACTATGAATCGATAAACCTGGGAACCGATGATAAACCACAAAACATTAATCTAGGCCACGACCTAGCCCCTGAAGAAAAACTAGCATACATTCATCTTTTGAGACAATACAAAAATGTTTTCACTTGGAATTACAATGAGCTGAAGACATATGACACTTCCATTATCCAACATACTATCCCTATGATTGACAATGAAAAACCTGTCCAGCAGAAACTCAGAAAAATCCACCCCAATCTAGAAAACCAAATAATGACTGAGCTGAATAAGTTATTAAAGGCCAGGATAATTTTCCCCGTCAGACATTCCAAATGGGTCTCCAATATGGTACCCGTTAGAAAGAAAAGCGGGGATATTAGAATCTGCATCGATTTTCGAAATCTCAACAAAGCCTGTCAAAAAGACAATTTTCCCCTCCCTCCAATGGAGCAAATATTACAGGCATTAGCAGGTTCAGAACTAATGTCTTTTTTGGAAGGATTTTCAGGATATAACCAAGTGCTAGTACATCCCAATGATTAGTGAAAAACCGCATTCCAAACCAAATGGGGCACATACGCATATCGGAAGATGCCATTTGGTTTGATCAATGCCGGCGCTACGTTTCAAAGAGCTATGGACATCGCATTCAAGGGTTTAGTCAATAAAGCCGTAGTGATTTATTTGGATGATATAACAGTGTACTCC
>APFE030633533.1:0-16831 GCA_000404065.3 Pinus taeda | reverse complement strand
ATATATTTTTTTTCAAAAGAAAAAACGAAACTTTTTATTAAGATTATAAAAAGTTTACATTGTATATGCGGAAGCATCATTGTTCATTCTGAGTTTCTTTCAAAATTGGATTGCAAAATCTTCTGCCTTATGCCTTCTAAACTGATCCGTTTAAGTACTGTGAATGTCTCTGAATTGTGTTGACCCGTGTTTCTTTAATGCCGGGTGTACATACATAGAGACTATAGAAAAACATGTAAGAGAGCAAAACTGAAACGGGACTCCTCGGAATTGAGGAAAACAACCCGCCACTGTTCCTGAAAAGATTTTTTTAAAAAGCCACAGAATCGTAGCTGTAGGATTTGTGGTTTTACGCATTTTCTGTTTGATAAAAACAGCAATTTCTTACCACAGAAATCAGATAGGTTGATAAGGGGGCTGGATCGATCTGCTGATTTGTCCATGATCGTCTTCTACTATTTGCCAGGAGCCCAGATCCTGTTGAAGACCGTCTTTTGAGAGCTTATCCGCCATGTCATTTCTTTCCCTGTAGATGTGACATATGGAAAAACTGTTAAACATTGATTTCAGTCTTTGAATTTCTCCCAGAATTTGTTTTAAGATTTGATTGCTGCATGTACTTTGACTGTTTACTGATCTGATCACGTTTTGGGAGTCCCCAAAAATTTGAATAGAGAGGGTGTGCCTTTGGATGAGCCAACATAAAAGGAGTTTAAGGGCAAGCAGTTCTGCAAAATTATTGGAGCCTGTTCCTAACCCCACAGAAGCTTTTAGAGAGAATGATGGGGATTCATGGATGACAAGTCCTGCTCCTGCTTTGTTATTTTGAGAAGCACCGTCGAAAAAGGCCCAAGGGATTCCTTCTGAGATCTGTACTTCGGGGACAGTTCTTTGGGAGGAGGATTCCTTAGGTTCTGGAATGCTAGAAAAGATGGCAGCTCCCTGAACTGCAGTGAGTGCTATAGGGGTATCTTTGTCCTAGAAGATGCTCCTATTTCTAGCTATCCAAATCCCCCAACTGATGATTAGGGGGAGGTTGCGCAGGTTCCCATCCGGATGCTCGTTCCACCACTTCTGCCATGCTTCTTGAATATTGTTGCCTTCCCGAACGAGCTTTTTGTTCAATAAAATTCCAGTCTCACACCATATCTTTAGTGCTTCTGGGCATTTAAGAAAAAGGTGATTAATGGATTCAGCTTCTGCTTTACATAAGGTGCATCTCCCAAGCCCGTGCATAAATCTGGACTGCAGAATATCCCAGGTTGGGGTCTTGCGCCTTAAAATGCACCAGAAAAGGATTTTAGATTTTGGGGGGCTCTTAAGCTTCCAAAGCTGTTTCGACCACCACTCCGGATCTCCCCAACCTTTCCTTGTCATAAGGAAAGTGTACCCATTCTTTGGTGAGTATTCCCCTGAGTCTGCATGAGCCCAGATGAGCTCATCTTGCTTGTCGCTTAGCCTTACATTGGACCTGAAGAGTTCCTGAGTGAAGGCATTCCAATCAATCCACCATCTTTGCTCCAAATCCAACTCTTCTCCATTCTTCCAGGCTTGCCCCCAAATGGTTGAGAAACCTGGTTTCTCCACTTGGCTGAGGAAGCGGAGACCTTTTTCTTCCATGTGCTGAACCAGGTCCGGGGAGAGGGCATAGTTGCCATTACAGCCCACCCAGGGGTCCTTCCCAATCTTTACCTTTTCACCATTCCTGATCTTCCAAACTAAACCTTGCTCAACCACCTTAAAAGACTCCAAAGTGGCTTTCCAAATTGCAGAAACATTCTTTTGGGTCTTGATTGGGTTCCTGATCCAGTGTTCCAAGGGGGTTGGATCGATATATTTTCTTTTTACCGTTCTTGTCCAGAGGTTTTCGATCTTTATAAGGCGCCAACCTGATTTGGCAGCCAAAGAAAGTCTGAAGTCTGGGAGGCTTTTTATCCCCCAACCACCCCAATCCTTTGGTCTCGCCACTTTCTCCCATGCAACCCAAGGGAGAGTCGAGTTTTCTTTGGTCCCTGCCCACAGAAATCTGCTACATATTCTCTTGATTTTCTCCAGAACTCCTTTTGGAACCCAAGTTAAAGCTGCCCAGTAAACTGGGATGGCAAGAAGCACGGATTTTATTAGAGTCAGGCGCCCTGCTCTGGATAGCCATTTGAAGCTCCAGTGACTGATTCTTGCTTCAATCTTTGCAATTAACCAAGACCAATCCTCCTTTCTATAATCATTTGGCTTCAGCTAGAACCCCAGGTACTTGAAAGGAGAGCCCATGTTGCACATATCATATGGGAAGAGAAGACTGAACTGCTCCTTTTCAATTCTGTTTAAGCCTTCTTCAATGATTTGAGATTTCCTGGAGTTGATCTGCATTCCTGTAGCTTTCAGAAATAGCTCAAGAATGATTTTTAATTCCTTAAGTTCAATGGGGGAGCCGTTAGTAAAAATCAGGATATCGTCTACAAAGAGTAGATGAGAAATGAACAAGTTTACTGCTGCCTCTATACCGTTTATCTTACCTTCCCTTTTGCTCTTATGAATCAGCTGACTTAGACCTTCAGCCACTAGGAGGAATAAAAAAGGGGACAGAGGGCAGCCTTGCCTCAACCCTCTCTGTCCTTTGAAGAAAGAGGTAGCGGCTCCGTTGATGAGGATAGCGTAGCTAACATCCGTTATACACCCCATGATCCATCTGATGAAGTCCACTTTGAAGCCTAGGTGCGTTAGGAGCATGCGGATATATGTCTAGTTTATCCTGTCATAGGCCTTTGAAAGGTCAATTTTAATCACCGCTCCCCTCTTGCTTTTCATCTTAACACTGTGAAGGACCTCCTGAGCCACCCCAATTTCCTCATGTATTTGTCTTCCGTTCAGGAACCCAAATTGTTCAGGAGAGATATGCCTTGATAAAATTGGTTTGATCCTGAGAGCTATTACTTTTGCGATTATCTTGTAGATGTTGTTGCATAATGAAATAGGTCCGAAGTCCTCAAAGGATTTCGGCGCTTCCTTTTTAGGGATGAGAGCGATGAAAGTTGCGTTGAAAGGATTGTAGACTTCTCCCTTTGATCTTGACTCCTCCACCACTTCTGTGATTTCTTCGCCTATCTGCTCAAAAAAGTGTGAAAATAGCTCAACAGACCAACCATCCGGCCCTGGGCTTTTTTCTTTTGCCATAGACTTTATTACACTTTCCACCTCCTCCTTGGTGACAGGATCCATTAGTTGGTCCGCTTCTTCCTCCTCCACATATCTATGGAAACACTGCGTTGTTTGGATGACCTCCGCTAAGGTGATCTCACCTGGATTTTTGAAGAGGGATTGGAAATGTTTCACCCCAAGGGATGAAAGAGCTTCAAAGGTCTTGGCTTCCCTTCCATCTTCAGCTTTTAGGCTCCAAATAGTATTGGCGCTCTTCCTCCCTTTAGCATAGTTGTGAAAGAAACTGGTGTTTTCATCCCCTGCTTTAAGCCATATTTCTCTGCTCTTGAGTCGCCATTCTTCCTCCTTTGCTAGCAGTATCTGATTCTTGAGCTTCTCCAGGCCTACGATTTTCTCCTTTGAATCTTGAGTCGCATAGCTATCCGCCTCTATGCTTTCTAGCCTTTGTAGTTCCTCATTTATCCTGGTTAGGTCCTCATTTTGTTTTAATTTCCTGTCCTTTGCCCATGATATTGTTGCCTTTTTCAATCTTTTAAGATTTTCCATAAATAAGAATCCTTTATTCTCTTGGGATCCTCTAACAGGGTGAATCCATGTTTCATTAAACCGCTTTTTATAGGATTCATCTTGGAACCAGGAAGCATTGAATTTGAAAGGGGCAGGGGGTTTTGTGGGACCTTTGGATAGCTCTATATATATCGGAAAATGATCCGAGGGCCCTCCTTCTTCTACCCATTGCCTGAAAAGAGGAATTGCAGCAGCCATTTCCTCATTGATTAGGAAGCGGTCTAGTCACTTTGCCACCCTTGCTTCTCCTACTCTTTTATTCCGCCAGGTAGGTTTCAGCTTGATGAGGTTTGCATCTAAAAGATTGTTTGAGGCTAAAAGATTTATGAAGAAATCAGATTGCGGATCCTCTCTTGCATTTGGGTCCCAGGTCTCCGCTCTGCCTAAAGAGAAGTTTAGGTCTCCTCCCATCACCAAGAATTTGTCCTTCATGAGCGAACTTTCCATCAAACCATTCCAGAAGGGGATCCTTCCTTGACAAGGCCCATAGATATTAATAATAGTAACAGGGAAATCAAAATCCGTAGACTGACACTCGATCCCCATCACCTGCTTCATCCCCCATTGATTCAGGATCTTGATTCTGCCTTCTCTGATCCCCACAGCCAAGCCACCTGAATGGCCATCAGCATCCAAAGCTGAGAAAACCCATCCTGGGAGAAGTACTTTGAACAATGATACAATGTCCTCCCCTTTTCCCAGGGTCTCCTGGAGAAGGATTACATCCGCCTTGGAGTTCAGAACTAACTCCCTCAAGGCCAGTTTTTTGGGTTTACTGGCTAAACCCCTACAGTTCCATGAGGATATGATCATTTTAAAACCGGCTCGGGGCTTTGCACTCCTCTAAGTGCCCCTGTGATGGAAAGTTGCTTCCCATCTGCCACATCGAAAATAGCCTGGACTTTGGCCGCAAAAAGTTTTGACTTCCTACCCCTTTTTTTCCCTGGCTGGGACAGGGATGGGGAAGGATCTATGCCCCCCATACAAGGCAATGAATCAGTTTTTGAAACCAGAGAGCGAAGGTTATAAGGGCATTGAGGAAGCAGGGCCTGGGAGGAGGGATCAAGGCAACACCCATCACGCTTCAAATCTAGGGAAGGAAAAGCAGCCGATATATTTTCAATGTAGTTTTCCAAACAGTTTCCCACATTGCTATCGATCGAACATGCATTTTTACCAGATTGATCAGGAGGGGAGGAATTAATAAGCGGATCAGCAACTAAATGATCATTCAAACTTTCGTCTTTATTTGTAATAGGAGGAGAGATGGGAAGATTCAGATTCCTATCCTTTTGATCCACATCTGGGCTTGGAGCTGTGCTAGGAGACTCCTCGACCGCGACCTTCGGTGCTTCCTCTGTGTGCGTTCCCTCTTTCGACAGATCCTTCGGAAGTTCCTGAATGTCAGCTCCCTGAGCCTGGCCCCCCTGCTGCGGGTCACTGTCCATTAATTCCTCCTCCTGTGTTACAGAGAGCTCTATGGGATTTTGATGTTGGGAGCGCTGATAGATCGTTTGCTGGAACCTCCTCCTTCGTCTTCCCAGGGGGCACTCCTTAGCTAGGTGCCCATATTCGTGGCATCGATGGCAGCGGAAAGGCAAGTACTCATAATCCAAAATTTGTTCAAAAACATAATCCTTGTATTGAAGATTGATTTTCTCTGGCAAACCCCGGCTAGGATTTAGGCTTATCAGAATCCGCGCCATGGCCCTGTTGTTTGTTTCCAGAAAGGACATATCAGTTTTTGGTCTATTCCCGATCGCCTTAAACACTGATTCGACCCAGAGGAATGATGGCAAGCCTGGCGCCCTAACCCATATCCGAAAGACATCGACTTTTTCATGCGCTGCATCAAACATGGGGCTCCAGATTTTGAACAGCACCGGAATGTGCCCAAGAGACCAGTTCCTCTGCAAAACCCATTCTGCTGCCTCTTTGGAATCAAAATGAACAGAGAACCAACCTTTAGCAAGAGTCAGGACCTGGAAATCTCTCATTAGGTCCGTTTGCCAATTCCTCTTCCCCCAGGATTTAATGAAATCAGAAGAAAAGATCTTCCCTCTTACTCTACCGACCAGGGTACTTTCAGCAACCTTCAGCACTTCTTCGATTTTGACGTCCATCCCCAATACCAGGTTTCCTTCAAGCCCTTGAGATTTAATCAATCTCTGTTTTTTCCTTGACCCTTCAGAGGGTTTAGGAACTCCGGGGATATCTCCTAGGGCTTCATTCTCCTGCAGCTCTCTGAGTGTGCTAGGACCGGAGTATTGGGAGATAAGGCTAGCCTCCAAACAAAACTCTTTCGATAAATTTGGCAGGAATTTAGGGGATCAAGACAAGGCTGATTGGTTACCTGAGACCCTTGTAATGGCCGCCTATCGATCCCCCTTGGGTCCTGTGGATCTTCAGCGCATTGATCCGGCCCTCCTGTCTCTATTGCGCTATTTCTGGCAGCTGCGATTGAAGCCCTTGAGATAGGGGCCGAGCTTCTCGCGTTTCCAGCCGGGCTATGCCCTTGCTTCGCTCCTAAGATGACAAAATCTTCCAGGCCGCCTGAAAGAACCGATTCAACAACCCCTTGAGACCCTTTGCTTCCGAGAGGTGGGTTGATCTGATTAGTCTGCGCGGTCCTTTGACTCGTGCTTTGGGGCGAAAGATGAGGTTTTCCTTCCTGAAACGTGTTTGCGTTTCGATCCGGTCCTTTGGCAAAATGGAGGGGATAAGGGTCGGTTTTTCTGGCTCCGAACAGAAGGGACGTGTGGCTGGGGCTTCCACCGTTCCGAAGAAATGTTTAATGTTTTGGGGGGTTGGGTCTTCCCCCCAAACGGAAAGAATATCTTCCATGGAAGGGTTTAAATCGATGCCCTCGTCCTCGTTAACCATGGAGACTTCCTGGATAAACAGCCGCTGTCAGAATGTCGGGTGCTGGAAAGTCACGAACCGTAAAACCGCTACCTGTATTCCTCTGCAGAAAACTTCCGCTCTTTGTAGCTACTAACCCTCCTGGCGTCTGTGCTCTGACTTAGCTAACCTCCCCCTGCCGATGACCTTCTGTCTGCCACCAGGACGAGATCTACCTGCTCCCTGTCCATCGATGCTGGGCCCTAACCTCGGCCCTACGGGCCTAGATCTGGCTCTGCACCAGTTGCCGAGACCTCCCTGTTACCGTGCTCATTTTCCCACCTATATTATTAAGATGACTTATATTATTATTAAAAGCATATTTTAATAAGTTTAATTAAAAAATTTTATATATATTAATAAAAATAAAAAATAAAAACATATATATATTATATATATATATATATATATCATTATATATATATATAATATATATAGTATATATATATATATATATAATATATTATATATAATATGAGTATTTGTGTGAAAACATTCATAAATATAATATTTTATTAATGTTTTATTTTTGTGATGAAATTTGCTTTATTGTTTTTTAGTTTCATTAAGTTATGATTTAAGTAACCGACGTGTACTGCTACTATATACTTCGGTTTCCAAAAAAAAATGCTCCAATTACATGGATTTCAATTTTTACTTAAATATCATTCAAATTTTATAGAAATAATATAAATATTTAGAATTCAATATTTATAAAAAAAAAATATAGGCCAAACATAAAGTTGGCATTTTAAGAATTTACTAAGTTCTCTATAAATATAAGATATGTAAGATTTTTAAATTTTCCATTAAAAAAAAACAAAACCAAAAAAAAAAACTGCTAACAACTTTTAAGCTAGTTATATTCATCATTTTTTATTATAAAATTATGGTCATAACTAGTAATTTGAAGTCATCCTTGATGGTTGAGAAAGTGAAGTTGTCCTTGATAGTTGAGAAGACAACTTTAAAAAACCATTAACAAAGGAGGGAAAATGATTAGTAATAGTTATTATTGATTGTTACTAATGTATTTGATTTGATTTGTAAATTAACAAAATAGTTTTACCTTGACACTAATTCTATGGTCATTGCTACCATTATTATTTTTAAGGTCACTCAAGAAAATGACACACACTTTTAGGAATGATATTAATCGGTTTTGAGGATAGTTTTCAATCACTACTATAGCCACTTTTAAGAGAATTTTCAAACTATCCATATTGGTATTTTTAAGGGTAGTTTATAACAACCTTCATAGGCACTTAAGGTGGTGGTATAAACCACCATAAGTGTATATCGAGGTATTTCAAAATTGCTCGCAAAATTGTCTCCATTGGTCATTTTTAACCATTGACATAAGCTTTTATAAAGGTTGTTCAAAACTCTCCTATAAGTGTTTATAGGAATTGTTCAATCCACTTCCAAGAGTGTTTATAGTGATAGTTATGGTGTTTCCTCTAAAACTTTTTTTAGAAATGGTTCTTTAATTACGACATAGTCTAACTTATAGGCGAAATAACCATTTTCACTGGAATTCAACAATACAATTTCAAGAAAGATTGTGAATTTTTGTTGTTTAAAATATATTTTTGAATGCATAAATAGATTCAACACCCTAAGAAACCCCTAGGGCACTCAAATTCTATACATTAAACAACTTAAACTCAAGTGTTTAAAAATCTCTATTGAATTTTGGTTAAAATTAACCAGAAAAATTACCATGAAAAAGGTTATTTCATCTATAAGTTAGACTAGGCCTTTAATCACCACCGAAGCTATTTTCTAGTAATGGTGTTATTGGTAAGACTTTTTATTTAATGGTGGCTAACCATTTTTTTGTGTAATATCCATACTATGATTTCTATTAATATTCCGAAAAGAGAATAGATTTACATATGATGTTTCTTGAAGACCATGATTTACATATGAAGGCCATGATTTACATATGAAGACCATGTTGACCTGGTTGAAGACTAGTATCTTACTAACAAAAGTATGCATAAATTTTAAAAGCCAAAGTAACATGGTTTCCTATCATATTCCCAAAAAATATCCAGAGTTTAAAACTACTAATCAACCCTTGACACACTGGTAGTAGGAGGCTAAAATGAGGACTTAACAGTGAAACAATGAACAAATATATATTATATATTACTTCCAGATAATGAGAGACTAGATAAAACTAGAAATATTGGTAAATTTAGTCATCCAGTATAATCACCGAGGGATCCGGGGGAGGAAGTGCATAAGCCATGTTGAGTGGAGTAGCATTGATGACCGCCTTGCCATTTTGGGGTTCCTCAGAGGTAGTATCTAAATCTGATACAATGTAACATTCCATTTTGTTGAGATGAACAACAATTTCATTCATATCATAACGAATGTCCCATAGAATCCTCTTTACATATTCTTGTCCAATGAACAACTTGTAATTGTCTACCTGTTGTGAAAACTTCATCCATTGTAGTAATTGGAAATTATTCTCCTAACTGTAAATTGAATTATGTAGTTTGTTTGCTACAGCAAATAATGAATAAATCACTACTTCAATTTTCACCATAAAAATACTACAGAAAATAAAAATGTTGGAGACTAAGAAATTCTAGCATACACAAACAAATTTAACACTATTGTTTTTGGACAATTTCCCCCAGAAAAACCCAATGTGAGAAAACTAGTGTACCAGATGAGGGTTTTATTATTATTCTTCAGCAACAAATTTGAGTACAAAAAATTAGATGTGAAACTGGCAATCCAATCTAAGAGAATCACTGGCAAAATTATTGTGAGGATTTTTCCGCACCCCACAACTAATTTCAGCTTCCAAAACTAGCCCCACAGCAATACATCCTTTCTTTTGTGTCAACCTCTGTGCAATTTTTGTGCAGACCTTATTGTTACTATCTTCAGAAACTTCTAAAATCTATAACTCTACTTCTCTCTAGCTCTAGAATTGATTCACTAGTCCTCCTGATAAAAATCCCAATCACCAACTACTAAATCAACTTCTCCCCCGGCTAGATCAAATTGTTCTCTAGTTGTTGCCTACACGGTCCCTCTGGGCCAACTCGCACTCACTCAATCTAACTCTTTAGGCACTAGAAACCTCCATCGGAATATTGCCTCACTCCTCCCCCACCTACTACTTGATCTATGGCTCGAATTCTCCTGTTGAATCACTCTGCTACTGGAAAATCAATCTGCCTAGATCATTAAGTGTCTGCACCGGTGTATCTTCTCTAAGTGCCCATCGACTTCCTCTTATAATCCACTGTTGGAGCACCAATGACCAAGATTAAAACTTAATCAATGGCCAAGATCATTTTGGAGTCGATTGTGTGAGTTTCTATATTATTCTCACCTTATCTCAATTAATATTGATTAATTAACCATATTCCCTAAGTTTAGACTTAGAATATATTCAAAAAAAGACTAATAATCTAATTGAGACACTTATAGGTGTAATTTCCATAAACAATTTATGGGTTTTGGAGAACTCATGTATTCTAGCCTCTCCACCAAATTTCGTGGCTAGAACACATCTTCTGCTACAAAAACTAACACTCCCTCTTAGCAAGGAATGTGTTCTAGTGTTGCACACCCTGTCACAAGACCCTATCTCTGCGTCACCTCCTGTCATGGTGGTAATGTCTGGATGTTGCTGCCCACAAACTACTATGCAAATATGATGTTCCAACTGTTTTTCTGCTAACACAGTTGTATTGTTGCCGACTCTGCATTTGCATTGAAACTCCCTCTCATATGTTTTCGTTGCAACAACAACAACTCTAACTGAGAAGAATCCAAAATAATATGTCCATGTTACTGAAATGGGTTCTCAACCATACCCATTTTTTCTTTGAAATAGACGAACTTATCTCTCCGTAGAGGTTTTGTGAGTATATATGCAACCTTCTCTTTTGTGGGAACATACTATAGCTGGAATGCACCGCGTTGTACACAATCTTTAATGAAATGACATTCAATATCTATATGTTTCGGCATGTCTAGAAACACTGGATTCTTAGAGTGCTTTATTGAAATATGATTATCATAGTAGACATCGGTCGCCTCCATGCTCTGCCTCAACAAGCTTACTAGCAGCTTCTGAATCCATATGGCTTTGCATGTAGTTGTGCTTACTATCATATACTCTGCTTCTACAGAGCTCAGTGCTACTGACTTTTGCTTCATGTTGCACCATGAAACCATCCCTGATCCAACAAAAACACAATACCTAGAGGTTATTTTCCTATCTACTAAATTGCCTGCCCAATCTGTATTTTTGAACCCACATAGTCTGACGTCATCCCCTTAGGTATATCTCAACCCACACTTGATTGTGCTATGCACATACCTCAGAATATGCCTCATTGTTGCCCAATGTACCCTCTTCAGCTCTACCATAAACTGACTGAGGATATTGACTATGAAGCAAATATCAGGCCTAATGTTGACCAGATACATGAGAGATCCAATAAGTTGTCTATACAAGGTGGGTTCGATATCCTTCTCATTTGATGCATTTATCTTCTTCTAGTTGGTGATCATGGGTGTAGACATGGGTCTACAATCCTACATTCTGAACCTCTTCAGAATATCTGTAGTGTATCTTCCCTGCCCAAGGAAGATCTCCCCATCCTTCTACCACACTTCCAATCCTAAGAAATAGTGCATCAACCCCAAATCCTTCATGTTAAACTGTGTTGTTAGGTTCCTCTTGCAGTTCTCTATGATCCATGATGATCTTGTTAAGAAGAGATCATCCACATACAATACTAGGATGAGTGGCTCACCCTCTACCCTCAAGTAGTAAAGGTTGGGATTTGTGTCAACCTTGACGAATCCCATTTGGTGCAAGTAGTTGTCAATCCACCCATACCATGCCTGGGAGCTTGCTTGAGTCCGTATAAGATTTCCTCAGTCTACACACATGAGTGCACCACTCATGAGCCTTGAATCTATGTACACATCTTCCTCTATCACCTCATTCAGGAATGTTGTCTTCAGGTCCATCTGGTGAATCTCCCATCACATTTGAGTTGTTAGGGATATAATTGACTAAATAGAAGTGTATCTGGAAACTAGGGTCAAGGTCTCCTCATAATCTATCCCTTCTTTCTGTGCATACCCCTTTTCCACGAACCTAGCCATGTACCTTTCCACATAGCCATCTGCATCATACTTGATCTTGTAGGTCCATCTAGAACCTACAACTAACTTGTCTTCAGGCCTTAGCACCACCTCCCAAACATCATTTGTCATGATAGAGTTATACTCTTCTACCATGGAATCTACCCACACCTGATGTTGTGCAGCCTCCTGAAAGATGGAAGGTTCTGCAACTTGAGCCACCAATGCTTGGTACATGTCAAGTTGTCTGCGTTATCTCTTGTTCATCCTAGGAGTTCCAATAAACTCCTCTACATCTCTTAATTTCTGACAGACCTCTTTGTTGGCATGACCACTAGTGGTGGGAGGTTTAACCAACTCCTCCTCATCCTACATTTGTCGCTCTGTCTATTGTGAACTCCCCGAATCTCTTGAAACTGAGGAAATACTGATACTAGTCATTGTACTCTATCCCTGTGACTATCCTACTGTCGGTCCCATTGGTTGCCCCTGTTGTTGGACCAAGGGAACTTCTGCTGACTGATTCTGATCACCTACAAGCATCTCAGAAGATCTCCTGAAACCTGAATCCTCCATGAACTTCACGTCTCATCTCACCACAATCTTCCTATTTCTAAGAATGTAAAGCATGTATGCCTTTGAGGTTTTTCTATACCGAACAATAAACCACTTCTCTGTAGTTTGGTCCAATTTGGTGTGCTTCTCATCTGGCACGCGACAATAAGAAACGTTGCTAAAGGTCCTGAAGTGACTAGCTTTTGGCTTCTTCACAGTGAAGACCCCTTCTGGCATTTTCTTCACCAATGCTCTATGAGGAGTCTTGTTCTGAATATACATTGTTTATTACATGCCTATGCCCATAAAAACCTAGGCAAATCCTAGTCATACAACATAGCTTTTACAACCCCTACTATGGTTCTTTTTTTCTTCTCCACTACCCCATTTTTCTATGGATTACATGGATTTTTCCATTCCCTTATGATGCCTTCCTTCGGACAAAAATATGTGGTCTTTATTAATATATTCTCCACCATTATCTAAGCGAAGCACCTTGATATTCTTCTATGTTGCATTCTCCACAAGAGCCTTAAACTCTCTGAAATGATTGAAGACCTCATATTTCGTCTTCAAGAAGTAGATCCAATATTTCTTGGAATAGTCATCAATAAAGGTGACAAAGTATTCAGCAACACTTATAGCTCTAGTATACATCGGGCCACAAATATTTGAATGTATGTCCTAATCACTCCATCTGCTCTATTGTCACTACTTGGGAATGTTGCCTTAGCATACTTCCCAAGTACACATCCTCTGCACACAACATTGTGTTTTGTGCTAAGTTTTGGAACCCGTGTTACTATTTCCCTAAGCTTCTTAAGTGCTCCATGGTGTAGATGTCTCATTCTTTTATGCCATAACTCTTTCAGTTCCTTCCCATTGTTATTGTTACAGCCTATTAATGCCATTGGAGAGTCGATTTGTAACCTATACAATATGTTGCCTTGAACTCCAATTTGTCTTACCTTCTTCCAGATCGAGTGTTTGACAAACACTTTCTTCCCCACGAAGTGGATATCATATCTCTTCTCCTCTAACTGGGATACTAAAATCAGGTTCATACCCAATCCTGGAACATGTTATATATCTGTAGCATTGGTTCTTGCTCTTGAATCCCTTTGAAAATTGATGGTACCTATCCCTACTGGAGTACACTTTGTTTTGTTTCTCATCGTAATCTAAAAGTCCATATGCTCCTCCTTGTAGCTAGAGAAATATTCTCTAACCCCTATCATATGAGTTGATGCTCCATTGTTTATATACTGACACGTTGTGAAGTTGATCCTGACAAGCAAGAAAATTGGTCCTCCAACCTGGAAGACAAATCTAAAGCCTCCTGAATATCAATTATGTCCATGGTCATATTGAAGAATTTATAGTGTGTTATACCTCTTTCCACCCAATGTTGATTCTACAACTCCAGACTACTATAAAACCCTCTGCACCCAACCAGAAATCTTCTCAACGAAAATTTGAGTTGTTGATGCTCCCTATGACTGTTGGAATCACCATCCTGGGGAAATCGAATTTTTCTTCCAATCCTGAACTAAAAAATCGAACTCTTGCCCCAACAGTTCAAAATGCTTGTTTTGGTCTCTACGCAGTTTCTCTGGGAAATTCAGTCTGCTACTCCCTCTAAACATCAAAATTCCTTTCTCTTCTTCTGAGCTTTCCGGTTGATCAATTAAGCTTTGATACCATGTGAAAATTTATTTTATTGCAGTAAATGGAAACTATTCTCCTAACTGTAAATTTAATTATGCAAATTATTTTCTACAACAAACAATGAATAAATCACTACTACAATTTTCACCATAAAAATATTGCGAAAAATAAAAATGTTGGTAACTCAGAAATTCTAGATACACAAAAAAATTAACATTATTTTTTTGGACAATTTTCCCCGGAAAAACCCAATGTGGAAAAACTAGTGCAACATATGAGGGTTTTATTATTATTCTTGAGCAACAAATCTGAGTACAATAATTTGGATGTCAAACTGGAAATCCAATCTGAGAGAATCACTAGTAAAAATATTGTGAGGATTTTCCCTCACCCCACAACTGATTTCAGCTTCCAAAACTGGCCCTAGAGCAATATGTTCTTTCTTCTACATTAGCCTCTATGCAGTTCTTGCACAAGCCTTGTTGTTACTGCCTTCGGAAACTTATGAAATCCATAACTCTGCTTCTCTCTGGCTCTGGAACTGATTCACTGGTCCTCCTAATTAAAATCTCGATCATAACTATTGAATCAACTGCTCCCCCAAATAGATTGAATTGTTCTCCTATTACTGCCTACGTAGTCCCTTTGGGCCAACTCGCACTCCCTCATTCTGACTCTTTCGGCACTAGAAACCTCCACCGAAATACTGCCTCACTCCTCTCCCACCTACTACTCGATCTCTTGCCTGAATTCTCCTACTGAATCACTCTGCTACTAGAAAATCGATCTGCCTAGATCACTTAGTATTTGCTCTAGTGTATCTTCTCCAATATCCCATCAAGTTCCTCTTATAATCCATTGTTAGAGCACCAACGACCAAGATCAAAACTTAATCAATGGCTAAGATCATCTTGGAGTCGATCTGTGTGATTTTCTCAATGATTCTCACCTTATCTCAATTAATATTAGTTAATTAACCTTATTCCCTAAGGTTAGACTTAGGAAATATTTTAAAAACAGCTAATAATCTAATTGAGACACTTATAGGTGGAATTTCCAGAAAATATTTATGGGTTTTGAAAACTCATGTATTCTAGTCTCTCCACCAAATTGTGTGGCTAGAACACATCTGATTCTAAAAAACTAACACTTGCTTGTCGCGTAATACCATGTGGAGGAGGTTCCCCATTTTCCTGTGAGTTGCAATTGAGTGGAGAAATTATAGTCATCTCTTCCTCCATTTACCTGGGTCAAGAACCCAATTTGTATTTCCCCTGCAAACAACTTCTGAATCTGAATGGTATAGGTGTTCTCCAAATTCTTTTGCCTCAATATTGTGAATTTCCTTTCAAACTTTGGAAGGCACTGAGTCAAAGAAATTTGATTTTGATTCTTAGCCAAAGAGGCAGCGCTGCTTGGAAGCAGATGCCCCTAGTGTGCCACCTCATCAACTGATCATTCGTTGACATGGTTCCATATGTGAGCAAAACCTACAGAAGATTGTAACACAGACATACTTGGACAATATACTAACCTGACTAGATTTGACTACAGATCGAACAACGTATATTTTGACCCGAAGGACCCCGTGATGAGTAGTGTGCAGGTGGGGGAGAGCAAGAGATATCTCAAATTTGGTATCATCAATATAACAACACCCGATTGTACCCAAAACAAAATAGGAAACATAGTGACTATAGACCAAACTAACCAAGAGTGTAAATTTGTTTGGCAATCAGATTTTCACTTGGAATATGGACGTTGAAAGATCGTTAGAACCAAATCGAAAAGGTGTCGCTATACTAGACTCTGGAAAGCAAAACGAGACAGTTAAAGGAGATGTCAGATGGTTTAGCAGTTTGAAGGTCTACAGAGGGCAAAACAACCACTAAATCAAAAGACGGACCAGAGGAGGAGTTATGTAAGAAGCATACAAAGAACATTTGTGACTGACACTAATACCTTGCAGACTCTGTGAAAAATAACTAACAATAGTATGAACTTGGAGAAACCAGCAACTATGGAACCAAACACCTTTAAAATCTCTGAGATGTTCATAGAGATACAATAATGAACGTAAGCAAATGAAACAACAAAATGATCCATAGATGGGTAGCACATGCCTAGAACGATATTGATACGGAAATCACTACCATGAGTCAATAAAGTGTGTCTGCCACCCTGCCCTTGCAGATAGACTAAAGTACAAAATAACTAACCAGTGTCCAATTTTAAGGGGCATGAAGTCATGGTGAGAACCGGTTCCTTGATAAAAATAAGAGTTTCCTTGCTTCCTAGGATCCTCCATCTGAATGCACTGAATGATGGAGTCATTAATACCCTAAAATCGCCTATGAAAGGGGATCTTGGTCTTAGCCAATCACCCCACATCTCTCTGCCTCGCCATACCTGCAACCATAGTTCGAAGGAATGTCAAGACAATTAAAAACCCAGATGCATCGCTCCCTTGTGTTGTGAAGTTAATGCGACCACCCTCCCCACCTATGAACACGCTATGGGACTTAACTATGTGCCATGCATTGGAGGTAGGATGCCAAGTGGAGGCATTGGCACGTCGTCCAAAGTTCGCCTCCAACCTAGCCAAGCGAAACCGTTGCATGTCATTGATTGCCAACAGGAAAGGGTATCGGTCGAATTCCATCGTTCTAAATATTCCAGTAATTAGTCACCAAGACACCACCCCCAGGGGCACTAAACACCAATTTGGGTATCAAAGAGTAATCACCCTTAAACGTCAAAAATACAAGAGCAAAAAATCCTTTAAAACTAAATTTTAAAACTTATTTGTGTGACACCTATAGAGATAACATCTCATACTAACCAAGTA